>DWJQ01000196.1:0-16918 GCA_018248915.1 Hesperia meskei straton | reverse complement strand
CTCAGGTAGCCAGTCTTCCGCAATTTAACGATGTACCATCCGTTACTGTGCAGACTAACTGGGTAAAGTGCAAATAAGACCTTTTTTACATTTTAACGTATCGTATCAGTGTATCTGCAGATTACCTAGTTAATGTGCATATTAACTTATTATGCATTTTAACGGTAACATAACAATAAACAAGAGAATTTCTGTCAGGACAAAGGAGATTGGCCTGAGCTAAACTGGTTTATCCTATCGGGCTTAGGACGAACTAGTTTTGCCTAGGCTAAACCAGTTTATCCTATTGCATGTAGAAACCTCCTGAAATCTGGTTTAGCCGGTTACATAATTATATACTCATCCTAATATGATTGGGATCATTATTTACGCTTAATATATTAGGCTAAATAATATTATCTTCTAGGTAGGATACCTACAAGAAAAATGAATTGCAGTGTTTCTAGATTAAACAGAATACCTTCTGAAGACGGTGGAGTTGATTTGGCTGTTTTTTTTTGTTTTAAAGTGGTACATATCTTTATATTGCAATGCGATTGTAAACTTTAAAGTACTTCTTTAAAGTGAAGCGATTTTTCAGGTCCATTTATAACGATGAATGGTGAACTTTGAACGATAAATATTCATCATTGAACATCGATCCTCTACTGATGACCATTGATTGACTAACGATAAAAATTTAATAGCTGGAACTTGGCCTGACACGCTACCTCGTGTCTGAATCCTGAACCATGAATTTTGGAGTTTGAAATATAACTTTAAAATTCCTACAAGTAATTCACTAACGAAATAGATATTGACCTAATCATTATCAAATCAAAATATCAACGTTTTTTATAATTTTTATGTAAAATATGCTATTTCACAAATTCCTCAGTTCTATTTGATATTCATTGCTTCGACAGATAATACCTATCCAACGCTTAACCAAAACACATTAGTTTTCACAACATCTATACGATATCGCTATTATGAATGTACGATTGTAACGCTCCATTAATTCCACATCGTAATACCGTACAGACTGCAGTGTCCTCATTTGTGGCAGTAATTATTTTAAATTAACCAACGCATTTCAATCAGCACGCCCGCAGACGGCTCATTGACACCAGCCAATAAACTGCCCAAATCAATTGGCGAACTGAACGCAAGTCGATCACGCGCAGACTTGGCATCCGTGTGTGATAAATCCATATTGAGTGTTAATTCAACGTTTTTTTAAACACGTATGCCTTATTTTGAATGGAGAAATATTTGAAGAAACCAATGCGCGTTCTTTGTTCAAAATAAGTGTTGAACTACTTGGAGTGAAGGCGGCTAAAGTTGAAAAGATAATGAGACTCATTAATATTCAGATTTTCCCCTTCCTGGTAACCGATCCCAGCTTACCTTATAAAGGGCGGGCCAGCATGATCACTTGAGTTCAATAATTTTAAGGAACTATTTCTTTGTACGACTCTTTTCTATAAGTAGCCTTGGGAAATCATACCTCCTTTTTGATTTTGTTTCTGTAAACAATTCTAAAAATAAAATCAATCTATAACTCTGAAGGCCCTTCGTTACTAATGGATAATTAAGTATAATTGTGTTAATACCAAAAAGAAAAGAACCACGTCGGCAATAAAAGAATGAAAGGTTTTAAGACCAGTCGTTAATGAATGTAAAGATCAACTTTTTAGTCTTATTATTCCCGCATGTATAGATGCGTCCAGCCTCATTGAGCTGTGACAATCAAAGTAGGTCCACCGACCTTCATGCAGCCGCTATTAATATACGGCTGTGATGTATAGGTATCAGCCACTCCGCTGGGTTGATGACAGTGGCAATTGTGGCTACCTCGCTTTATGGCCACTCAATCAAGCCGGTACAAATTACTGCGTGTAGACTCGGTTAATTCTGCCCCCGTCAACAATGGCGCGATAACCTCTACTCACACTTGTAAGTGGAGTGAAGGTGATTATGGTATTGGTAGGGTAATTTAATGGAACGTAATAAACTAATGGAAGATGGTGAAGTATAGAAATTGGATTGGTAATTTTTGCTGTTATAGAATTATGGACAGGCTATGTCTTGGTGAAATCTTAGGGTGTACCTACATAGGTTATGTAGAGGCGACTAAAAACGTCTAATTTTTAAAATACAGATTCGATTGCATAGAACAGAATTTAAATCAAGACGTCCCACAAACAATACTCTATTTACCAATTTTACAGAACAATACTCTCAAAATATTAAAAAGAAATTAAAAAATATTATGACGTAATTCAGATTAACGTGATTTATTTAAATAAACCGCAGTGTTGTGAGCCAAATAAGAACCACCTACAATGCATGCTCTATAACATCAAAGACATCACCAATGCATGCGGTAAGCACACAAGCGAGTAACTAGTTAAAATCTCCATAATTATACAAATATGCGAATAACATGAATATTTTATCACCATTTATTTCAATTCAAAACCTGTTCAAGTACATTTCAAGTTGTTCTTGACCGTTTAAAAAGCTCATCAATCGAATACGCCATGTTCTTAATGTACTCGATATTAAACAAAGAGATAACAACGTCACATAATGAATGCAAATTCACGCTAAAGGTCTTATATTAAGCCTCAAGTTGATTTCCATTGGACACTTTAATTACTTCGACCTCGAATTGTGCGGGTCAATCATGCAGAAATGCGTATAATTACCCCTTAGCCACTGACATCCCATCCGCTCCGAAGATGCGAAACGATTGTTAGTGTTGATGCGTCGCGGTTAACAGCGACATATGGGAACATCATCATATAGAATTTTTTGCATTTTCCTTAGTCGATCGGAAATGTTTAACTTTCCCCTTGCACTAACATAATAACAATATAGCCTAATGACAGTATAGCTAGTTAAAACGATCACATATCAATAATTATGCTTTGTTCTAATATAATATCGACATAATATTATATTAGTTGTCTGGTAAAAAAACACTAAATTTTAATCTTCGTAAATCGTGTGGATTTACAAAGATTAAAATTTAGTTTGTGCGAAAGGCAGAGACACCAAGTACGCGAATGGGCCATCAAAAGCTTGATAACACACTTCGCACTCGCTCAAGCAATGCCGGGTAGCTACCATCCCCTTACTCGAGTCAGTTGTCAATCGTCAGTTGTCATGTCATTGTTGTGTTCGGACTAAGGACTGGAGAGGCTATATTTTCTTTCTTTTTTAGGCCAGTAACCCATTTATCATACCTTTGGTTTTATTATTGATCATGGGCGACAGTGCTGTTTCACCATCAGCGGCATCGCGTCTATGGACTAAAAAAAAATTTACTGACTCCATTACAAGCCGAGATTACAACACGAGGATATTATGTTTTTAAATAATTTGTAGCACGTAATAATGAAATCATGACACATTAGTTTTATCGCCTCAACTTTTCTATACCATCGTTGTCTGTGAGAGGGATACCTAAGTCCGTGTAAAGTTGTATTATTTTCTTACAATGCGCATTGCTTGTTTTGTATAGTTTAATTTTACCTGTACAATACATTCGTATTCTGTCCTATATGTTTGTTTATTTTTATTACGCACGGTATGAATTATTTATTTTCAATTAAAGCCTCTTAAGATGCTATCGACGCATCTCGCATGTAAAAATATGATAAGTTGCAATACGCGTGTTGTAATTAAGTGGATATTTACATAATTATTTTTAATGCAGCGTTATGAACATTTATGGACTTTTGTAGATATGTCGTCAGATCATTAATTATTTTGTACTATCCAATTGTGCTACTGTATTGAATTGTTTATTATTTAGTGAGTATTGTTTGTAAATTAATTCTTTAAATTTTCATCATTCGGATGTTTCAATTTGAGCACGTGCAGATGTCTAGCGAGATCGGGTAGTTAAGTATCTGAGTGTAATCTTAATATATGTATGTATAAAACTCTTGCGTTACTGGTGATTGACTGACAGACAACGCACAGCCGAAATTACTGAACGAAAGAAGCTAAAAGCTTTAGTTGAAAATAAAATAACTAATCAATTTAAGATTGCTTTCATTACCCTTAATTATTACGAAACATTGCGACTTTGAATCAGGTAGCTTGTATGCTCGTATAATAGATAAACACATAACCCTTCTTTGTATCGCGTACTTGGGTAAAAAGCATAATAAATTACACTTCAGTTCTTCGGTATATCATCCACCGGGATACCTTTAAAGGTTGGATCGACTTAACGTTGCATAAAATCAGTAGTAACCGAGATGAGATCGTTTTCGGGGCTTTAAATGAGCGATTACGCGCAGCCAGTATTCAGTAATAAGGCAACAATGGAATTGAATGCAGATGAGCGGGCAGGGGCGAGTCGCGAGTCGATCGACATTTGTATGCGATATCTAAGCGCACAATTGGACGCCGGCGCGAGCGTTGGCGCTAATGGCGCACTATCGAGCCATCGCTGCCGCTTCAGGAGTGCAGACCGCCACGGCAGGACCACACCGCAACCGTTCAATAAATAAATAACATTCTTCCCGGTTAAGGGCTACGTACTACTGTGATACTGCATTGTTCCGGCGCTTTTTCATTTCGATATTTATCTGGGACACTCGCAATAGGAGAAACAAAGGCCAGATACGGAGTTAATTGACTATTTCAGGTCGCAAATTAGTACATGTTATATAAATAATCATGTGAAGTACCTACATAATGGTTACCTAATTAGTTCCAGCAGCGGAGAATATAACTTATGATAGTTTTGACAACAGAAGTAGCTCCATCGTGCACGAAAAATTTAAAGTGCCTCCAGCAATGACAACCGTGTGGTTTGAATTTAAGACTCCCGAGCAAAAGCCTCGATGTTCAGTTGGCATATTAAAATGAACTACTCGTATAACTCGATTCGATGAAGGAAAACATTGAGAGGAAACCTACACATTTGAGAGATCTTCATAGTGTTCTCAAAGTTGTGTTAAGTCTGTTAAGTCCGCAAATCTACACTTAGACAGCGTGAGAGGAGCGACATTGTGAAAGGAGACACGTGCGCAACAGTGGGACAGCTGCGATAACGATGTTGATCCCACATACCTACAATTACACATAACATATATTTATATATCCGCCGAAAATCTAACCCCGCTCTTGTTAGGTGGTGTAGGTAAACGTCAAAACATACGCAAGCTTGTTTTCCATGTAATGAAATAGATACTTCGATACTCTCTACATAATCGTACTTAATGTACCGTATTACCGAGAACGCATGAAGAGCTAAGATTAACAGACGTGAGGAAGACGTAGGAATCACGTCATCTGAAATTGCTGATTGCCGCCACATGTATTACCATAGGCTAAATGGAAAGTAACTGAAGGTTTAAAATTTAAAACAGATATCATAGGGTCGAAAAAGAATTAGTGCTCTCTATTCAGTCCGCGTGATGCTGTCAAGGCTATTCCAACAGCCACTATCCATTAGAAAGAAAAGAGCTTATCGTAGCTAAACTATAATCTGATGAATATGGCAAATGTTCTTTATTAATCCTGTACGAGAATTCAGCTTACATAATCTAAATCTTGAAGTCGCTACGAATGTTGCATGCATATAGATGTTTTGCGCCAACTGAGCTTTATCATATATCAAGCGGTTTTTCGGCCTATCCGCGCCGGGCTGACGCTGACGATTCCAAAAATTTATCGACACGTGATTGTGGAGCGCGACCGTAATTATTTGCAACAAAAAGGCGACAGGATCGTAATAAGGACTGAAAAGAGTCGCCGGGCGCGTCGCCGCCGTAAAAAGCGCAAAGAATACACCTCGATATGATCGGACAAAGACCGCTCCTGAATCCTACCTCAATGCTAATTTCCACTATCGCGCTCGCCCTCATTCATTTTCAATCGAAGCCAGCCTTCTCTTACTTCTATTTTTTTTTAATCACATTAAAGAATCGAATATGGTGGACGTTTTTTTGCGCGGTCGGGGCGTGCGACGCGATTTATTTATTTGCGGGCTTTTTTAAAGCGACATTCCGGCTCGCTGTATACTTGTGTCTACCCGCAATTGGCATTTCGGGCTAAGCGCAAGCTATACGAGGGCCGCGCTCTTAACGGTTGTTTTTAACGCTCCGACCCTCGCGCGCAGCAAACGGAGGATACAAATAAATTATTAATCGTTTGTCCTGTCCCTTATAAATTAATATCTCGTTTTTTGGCCGGCCGCGATCTGGCTTAGTATTTTTTGATCATGTTGGCTTAGTCGCCTGTCCTCGGATTTATTAAAAGTCTCAAGCGCGAGATGAGCAATTAAACCGGCGACAGAAATTAATACGAAAGCACCTGGGAGAGTGACGACCGTCTTGACCGAATGTTAATTAACGACTTGTGTGGTATTGCCCCTTAATTATGTATTCTCCGTGTGTATCTTTAAGGAAACGTGTTTGCAAACTTGTAATGTTACCCTATACACACTAACAACCGTGTTCAGTTTTGAAACTTTAAATGTTTCCACGCACAAAAGATGACGTAACCCTCACGTAAATAGGGAAATTCATGAAAATTATCTAATTACGTGTGTGCAAGGAGAAAAATCGCAGGTTACTTTCGTAACCGTCCGGAAAATTACTGGCATAAATCACCGGCGTGGGGTGGGGCGGGATGATTTTCCATTCGCTATCTTTTGCGCTGGTATTATTTTGATTTATTTCGGCCCGTAATGAAAGTGTACGTCTCGTGTTGACGTAGAAGTAATCCACTGCTGTTATTATTATACGAAATTATTATCAACCACCGTTCTAACTCAATCAAGGTTTATTCCGTATTTTTTTATATTATGCTTGGTGTTGTTCAGTCAATACTGAGAAAGCATTTATATGATTGCGTCGTATTTCAATAGTTAGTACGAAAATGTATGAAACTATTCCAAAATGAAGCAATTGAAGCGTCTATGAATTTGCAGACTTAAGCCCCAAAACGTAACACCTAGTTATGTAGTAGGCACCGCACTCTATGTTTATTCTTAACTTCTAAATTAGAAGTAGGTACTCTGAACGCATGCTATTTATTTTTTCTTTACGTCTTTCTAAAAAAGTCTTGGGAATATGACTATCGGGTAGCACACACCTGTTTGCGGTCGAAGAGTAGTTGCTACGCTTGTAAAATATAACGCAAAAAGAACACCTACTTCATAAAACTGCTTAGCAGTCGTAAGGGCTAACAACGATGTATTACAGCTAAGTGGCACTAGCAATCGCGTTGGAATCATAAATTTAGTAATAAGGCGTATGGGATCACCGCAAATACTTAGGCGTTAAGGTGGATTTCCGTCAGAGATCTGTGCGATGCGGGTAGGGTCTGCAGCGGTCGTATATTGGGTTAAAACAATATTTTTCTCTATCTATCATTAAATAATAGCACGTTACTACCTACGATTCGCTTCGGGGAACTTTAGCTATCCGTAGTCAAAAAATGTTCGGATGAGATTCTTTAAATTGCCGTAGATATCTTTTTTTATTTGTAAACCATTTAAAATAAAACAAACATTCAATAAAATTTTACCCCAACCCAACAAATATAACTATGTAACACAAAATTTGTGGCTTATTTAAATTTGCTCTCATTTGAGTGTAGAATCGATCTAAATCAAACAACGTCATTGCCGCAGCCGCGAACCGCAGCCGCAAGTCGTAGTCGCGAGCCGCATCGCTACTAATCCCAGGGTGCAAAAAGCGGTGATCGCGATCGCCCGCGCCGCGCCGCGTGGATGCGGTGGCGGTGGCGCGGCTCGTTGACATGGAGAGTGCCACATTCCGCCACACCGCACATTATATCGCGACGCAATTATGTCGCCGGTACCCGGTGTACAGCGATACTTCACGCGATCCTGTTGTAATACACACCGCGATGGTTTCTGTTAGTATAAAAATAAATAGACTACCGGTCCATCTGGTGTACTCATGCGGACATATAAATTTAATATTTCTTATCATTGATATCAAAAGCCTTTCGTACTTCGAATAGAGGTTTCGAAATTATATCGATTACACCGTCGAATTGTCATTTAGGTACTAGATTATAATCAAAGTCATTTACCTACATCATTATATAAAAATTGGAAAATTGAAAAGCAATACAATATAAAAAATATCAGGGAGTAAAGTATATGAAAGTTTGTCTGTAATATTCGCAGACTTCTTCCTGTCCTGTTTAAAAATGAAAAAGAAATGAAAACTTTAAATACCTCTTTAATTTATTTTTTAACTTATTAAGACAATTATCGATTTAAATTAGGTACATTACCCTTAGTAGAAATCTACATTAGAACTTAAAGGCTATATTCTCGGATTACAAATAATCTACTTGATTAACTTAGAATGTAGAGCTAATGCTCTATCTTTCTTTTGTATTTCCAGGATTAAGATAAATGAATAAATAATAAATAAAGCCTTAGGGACCCAACCCATGTCATTAGACATTCAAATAGGCAGGTACTTTTATATTTACCTATTACCTAATTTGAGACGGTAGTTTCAAAATTCATTTCAATGAATAAGAACATAATGCAAAATAAGTAAAAATACTTAACCGTTATATTGCGATACATTTTACATTTGGAATAAATGAACTGAGTTCTTAATGTTAAAAAGTAAATGAAAGACAATCATGCTTTTTTGTTGAACAAATCAATCAAATCGAACGTTTCTTTGATATCATTTATCAAAATAAATTACTTGGACACTTGTCAAAAATCACAGTTTTTAACATTGTTCCGGTCGTGTCCTACTTGCATTTTGTAGAAAACAAAAACTCAACTGCATAGTCGCTAAGAGCTGAGCTGTTGCACTTTTGTCGTCGTTTTATAATAACGAATATTGTTGAATTTACAACGAGTATTGAGAAAAAATAGCTAACGAATAACAAAAGAACAATGTCAGAGCTACTTTAATTCCCGGGAATCGGCTAATGAAATATTTTGAAATGAGATAAAATTCGAGAGCTGAGATTCAGATCCAGGCAAAAGAACGCTAAAACTTTTAACGGAGGTCCGAACATTTCTTAATTAGCCCGTTTTTATGAGCAGCAAATTCAGTTAAACATAACAAAGGGTTCTCTCAAAAAGAAGATTGTGATTCGTGACGAATCAAGGTGTTTCGTCTGATCCCTCGTAACCCTTTTTGTGACCGGCCGCACTAATCTAGAGATGGCCTGTACCAATTTTTAATTAAAGATAACGTAACATAACCTCACGTAGTATAGCTACCGCCCGCGTCCGCGCTAGGGCTGCCCGCGCATTAAAACCAATTAACTTCTAAATTAAACAAAGTATTTTAATGAGAATGCCGTACTCGTGCAATCTGACAGTGATAAATGACATGGCAATTACGATACGCAGCCTAAATCCAGTCACAGTGGGCCGAGCGCTTAGCTCATTGGAGCTCCATTCAGATTTTACATTATATTTAACAAAAACGTAAGTGATCAATATGGCAGTGATAGTGTTGCCGCGGTCATTAATCAAAACCTAATCACGATACATTATCCAATAAATTAGCATATTTCATGCGCGTCGTTGGATATTCTAACGCGCTCCGTGTTTCATACTCTAATGTCTATAATTTTATCTAACATTTGATACTAATGATATTAACTTCATTCTAAATAGGTAATGTCGGTCGCATAAAAAACTTAGCGGATATTATTCTTCCCTCATAATTATATTATGTGGATATTTTATAAATGAACAACGAGTCCGGGTGTCAACCCTATTCAGCCGTCAAAGGATGGACGGAACGGTAATTAGTAGGAAGCTCATTCGGACGGCGTCAATAGAAGCAACAATAAAGCCAGTAGTCGCCGCGCCTCATCCACTAATAATAATCAGTTAAAAACACAATTCCGCCGGCACTCGCCTTAACTAATTTACCATCCACTCGTGTGAGTCAATATTGAGTTACTCTTTGTAACGTCCATAACTTACGTTTTCAGGTAACCGGACGGATAATAACCCGAGCATGTTCCACTTAAAAAACGAATGACAAATCTCAAAGATTACGTACGAAATTTCTTTAATATCTCAATCTTGTTCAGAGATCACTAATGACGCTCTCGATAAGAGCAACGACACATGTAGCACGTAGTCGATGATGCTCCGAGATTCGATCTTTAAGTCTAAGTCATCGCCACTCATTGCCCAAAAAGTTACATTAAGATCACCTTAATAGTCGAATTGATTACGATCTATGTTGAGTGGATGACGATTATTTCCGAGTCGGGCTCTCGGTTCGAGAGAAATAAAATGCGTACGCGCACGCGTCGCCACCGGGTTACGCTGTCGTTAAGAAATTACCGGGCGCGCCGTCGACGTCGCCGATTTTATCGATGGAATTTATTGTCGACACCGCCGCGCGTGCGCTCTTTTCTACGCCGTTCGTACTTCCCGATCATTAGAAAAAAACCAACGAGTGTATTAGATTACTTCGCTCATCGACTATCGATATCGATCGTTTTATTTTTCCGCCTGTAAAATTCAACAGAGCGTTGTTTACACTTTTATTATCTTTAGTTTTTATCGTCGGCGGAGTTCAATGGCTCGGAGCGAGACTATTTGAGTTGCACATCGGTGCTTTGTCAAAACAATTTCCCTTGTTCATTAGAGAGCGGGTGCGTCACGTGACGCGGGTCGGCTGTTAGCTGTCGGTGCGCGGCCGCAGCACGGTAGTAACGAGTGTATAATTATTATCAGTTCGGCGCCGGTAGCTGAAACTCCGACTCATCGTAATTTGATGGCGTCGCCCGCCCCGCCCGCGCCCGTCGGCCGACACAAAAAACTAATTAACAGAGATGGAGCGCTGCCCGCCGACTCATTGCGCTACCAGGCTCCCAACTCCCAGCTACCACTCGGACCGTGATGCATTCGCGAGCGATAAATAATACCCGCTTTGTTGGCGATCTGTCAGCTCGATCGGGCCATTCCACAGCTACGCCCGCTTTAGATTTTTTCGCGTACGATTTTTATGGAATATTCATTAACCACTTCTCAAGTATAAGTTATGCATGTGTAAGAGAAAGATGTCATTTTATTTTAAGTGTTCAATGACCTGATGACTCACAGTTGGTACTGCCATTCATGAAAAATTTCGGCACAAAAAATCAATAAAAAATTTACTCTACCCCGACTCTAAAATACAAATCGTAATGCAAAAATAAGTAGGAGATACAAAAACAGTAGGTAACCAAACGTAACAAAAGAGATTGTTGCGATACTGTGTTTCATTCTAAAATCAGCTGAGCATGCCTCAAAGAACAGAAGATGTTATGAAACTGCAATAGATTATGTCAGGAAATAATATTTATTTAAATAGGTACCTATTTTAATTTTCGAGTATGCTTGAATTTGTCTGGTAGGGAGAAACACATCTATGTATTATTTTTTAATTGACTGGCATATTAACTAAAAATGTTAAAATATAACTCTAACAAAGTTTTGAAAACAAGCGTCTGTCTATGTAGCAACGTAGCCTCCAAAATTATTTTGATCTACTTTCTTTTATTGGTAACTTACACTAAAATATTCAATTGGCATAAACTTACTTGTATTATTACTGAATAATAATCTAATAGCAAAACAATAACAAAAGAAACAGACCAACCATCACTGATTATGAATCTAAAGTGTTATAATACAGTCATTTGCGTGATTCAGGGTTTCTATCAGGGCCATCTACGAACAATTATTTTAAACTTTAAAGATATTTTTCTCTAAACATTATTTCTCATTTTTTGTGTACAATGATCATTAAATAAAGCCCGTTTTGCCTGGCTTCTAAGGCTTCGTTTCCTGCAGTCATAGCAAGCAAGCACTACATAACAATAATTGTTACTAGGCATTATACATTTGTTGGTAGAGATATTCAAATTAGAGAGTTCGACAATGTATGAACCGTAAACAATTACGTTTTTAGACGCTGAAAAGGCCGCCCAATGTGCCGCCATCGCGAAATTCGAGAGCCGGCGAGGACGCGTCAACAAGCCAGAATTAATCTTTTAATACTTATTTAAATGGCCAAACCTGCTCCCAAGCAATCCATTGTTCACCAAAATTATATTAAAATTTTATTACCTCCTTAACACGCCTTCTGTATAAGGCATGGAATCGAGATTACTTGTAGATAAAATACTTATTTTTTATTAAACCTCACTTGTAAGTATCACGTTGTTTTTTGGGAGGTACAATAGACTTCATTATGTCAAATTTATTTCTGTCTCTTTGTATCCGAGCTATTCCTGGGAATGAGATTTTTAGCTCGTTTCGGTTTGAATAGGATCCAAATTAATTACTTAGTCTAATATTAGGAAACCGGCGCCGAAATAGGACGCTTCATTAACGCAGCGACACGGCGCGACTCAAACAAATGTCGCGTCCGAATCGCCTTCCGAGAACCGTAGAGCTACCGGAGCCGAAAGGGAATTAATAAATACAAAAGGGTTATAAAAACTGTGACAGAATTAAGAGCGGGCGCGTTAAAAATGGAGGTCCACAGCGGACGGCGACGCGAACAAGTGAAACATAATGCGCGAAACAAAGCAGCCGAAGCGAATGCCTTAAATCATTTTTAATTATGTTATGGCGCGGTCGTGTTAGTGCGCGCGGGTAGGGTTACACAGGGAGCGAGTGACCTGCGCCCGCGCATTGCCTGCGACGATCACGGCCGCCGCGTCACTCCTGCGTCCCTCATTGCAGCTACGTGCGCTACCAACCTTCTATACCCATCCACTTCATCAGAACTTAACAATACTTTGTTTCTGATTAAGAGATAATCGGGGTTACGTTTCATTCAGTTCTCATGTGAATCCTATACGTTTGAATACATATGAAATATCGTCGAATATAAATTTAATTAGAATACAAAGACATTCCTCACTTCTTAATGATGATGATGCACAAACAATTCGTGTATTGATAACTTCGAAGCAGTGATTGGTCGGTGCACTTGCTGCGTTCATTTTGATAATTGAATGTTTTGAAATCCAAAATTATCTTAGCAGTGACAGGGAGATAATACAAGCTATTATTTAAGAGGCATACGTAACAGTGGTGGCTCATTGTTGGCCGGTTCTTATTTCACGGTAGCTTAGCGAGTACTGCTGGCACCGTTCGACTGGTGAAGGTGCAGGCTTTTTGTGTCAAGTAAAAACATGCGTTCCGATACAAGATAAACTAAGTCAATGGTGCTGCCATGCATTAGCGACGTGATTGTTATTTGCATTTAATTGTAGATTGTTCACAATATGAAAAAAAGCTTAAAGATTGTTATTTGAATTTATTAATTCATTACACAAGAGTGTATTTTAATTGATGTTCATAATATTTACATCTAGTTTGAATCTCGATAACGGTGAAGACTCTACATCATGTATATCGTCTGATAAAAGAAACAGGGTGTGAACCTTTGAAAGTATAAGCTTTGTTTACTGATATGAAGAAGCTACCTACTTCCCTTTCCTGAATTTCCATTATTGTAAATCGTCATACTACAAGGTATTAAATAATCGATAAATATGTCAAATATAGTTTTTCTTAATGGAACACCCTAAACGGTCGTATACAGCGTATCCAGTAAGTTCCTACATTGTGAACAAAGTCTAACAGTGAACTGTGCTTTCATCATAACTTTTATTCTTTTGACGTTGTACAGTGTAGGCTTGGCACGTGGCAAGCTTTTCTTGAATGAGAAATGAGCAATCTTACTTATTATTATTTTGTTTTTATGAAAACTGACGTTTCAAATCTTTTGAAGTAATACAAGAAATGTTAATATTTACAAAACATAGCTTAATCATGACTGACAAAAATTTTAGAAGCTTGATCAATATCTTTTTGATATCGCCGTTCGAAATTTAACGGACAATCTTGCTCTTGTATTAATTAGAATGCAAGCCATTATTTACATTAACCAGCTGAATTTATGTTTTTACACTTATGTAATATATTTATTTATTATATTTCATTAGAAGTTGCAGAAATTATCTACCACTAAATGATTTATAAAGATTGCCAGTAGGTAATAGTAGTTCAGTATAACTGCTAGTTCTAAACCTACCTACTACTAGTTCTATACTACTGAAATCCTGAGAATCTGAAGCACAAAACAAAAATTGTAACACAAACCATCATAATTATGATGATTCAGTAGTCCTATGGATACCTACTTTATGGACACGCAAAGTTTTTTGTCTAGAATGTTAATGAAAGAAAAACCTCCATCAATGTATTGTCATAGTTTGATGCCATACTAAAACACTTTAATAAAGATATAATATAAACAGTAGGGTTGTGATACGACAACAATTTGCCAGTGATTTAATCGCGGGGTCTCGTAATCCGCTACAGTTGTCCTCAGACACGCATTGTGGAGCACCCATTCACCACTAGATAACCATTTCGAGAATGACCTCAGTTTTGCTCATGTTAATCAAATTATTAGCATTTATTTGATTGTCTTTACTGATCCAGGTAGACATTTGTATCATTTCATTATTTTTATCCTCGATCTGATTAGATTCTCAATTCTCAAGTTAAGAAGTATAAAATAAATGTATAAAATGTTCGTCGTTCTTCCACTTCATATAAATAAAGAACGATTACAACTTTAGTTCAAGATCATTACCAGACTTAAGCACGTACGGAATGCATTCTGAGCGTTAATTTGCCATATCGGGCAATGACAGTCCGCTCGGGCAACGGGCAGCACTCGGGCCTCGGAATGCATGACCGATCGAGTGCAGGAAAAAGCGCTCGGTCGCCGGTGAATGAAGCGATTAGCGCTGAATGGGCTACGGCACGCGGAACCGACCGGCCGCACGGCCAACCACGCTTTGTCTCTGCGCCTGACCCGTGCCCCGGGCAAAAACTACACCCGACTAAAAACTAATAATGCCCAGCAAGAACCCACCGAGCTTCTCTTAATTGGATAAAAAATTAACTCGAGCTTTTTGTGAGCTTAAATAGCTTTGATAAGTTTGAGAAAGTTCTTGTTGCAGAGCGCTGACCGAAGTATGATGTTGATGGAGTCGTTCTTGTTCTTTCAGCTATATTCACGCGCTGTAATATTATTGTCACGGTTCAGGCGACGATCCTGTATGCTTCACTGGATACGTTCCTAATTTAAAAATCAAGTGGAGAGGGTTTGTCATTTTATTGAACCATGAGCATGGACTAAGCTTATTCCACTCATGACCGTTCATGGGTTATTTTACCAGGTTAAACAGTTTTAATTTTCTGAAGCTACGCTGGCTCACCAATTTTTTAGTTAACCATACATATTAGGTTCAGAGCAAACGAGGACATCTATAAACGAGGTAAGTTTACCTAAAAACCAATGAACCTTTTATGTAACTGAATTTGTTTCTTATCAACCCCGTCGCGATGAAAAATTAAAACTGCTTCTACATTAAAACGCAACTGCAATTTAATGAGCGTTACTGAAGCGCAACAAAGAAAGAGAAGTATCCTCTTTAATCAGCATTACTTTATCGTGCTCCTATATCGTAAATCACGATCCCTGGAGATACAGTTACCGGACACCAGTGTTCGGCTCATTGGCAATACGGCTCGTTTAGGGTAACAAGGCGTTTGTTAGTGAGCCTTAGCCAGGGACGGGGTCGCGTCGGTACTAATTTAGCACACGAAACGATGCGCACGGGCAGGCTGCATCTCATTTACCTTATTAAGGTGGGTCCGCCCGGCCGGCCGCGTCACTCAACGTCAGCATGCGCGCGGGCATAAACAGTAAACACCTCCTTAGCTCCCGCGTCTTGCAGTTCAGCAACCGGAATTCGGTGCACGTTCTAGCGTGCCACCTAAACCCTCAGTAATGAATGGGTGTGGGCTTAAGTCACGATCGGAAATGACGTCGGGCGAGGATATATCATTGAGTTTCAATGAGGTAACGGTACATTATTCGAACTGATTGATTAAGCTATCACTAGTATTATGCCTCTTTTTTATTTACATTTTATTCTATACATGTCCACTGTTGGATGTAGATCACCCCTAACTTGTGCCACTCTGACCGGTCCTGATAACTTTGATTCCAGCAGAAGCACGCTGTCTTCTTCAGGTCGACAGTCCACCAGGGAGACTTATGCTCCTTTTTCCAAGACGTAGTCTCCAACTGAGAACCTTTCTTCCCCAACCGTTGTTGGTCCTTCGAACTATGTGGCCAGACCCATGGCCACTTCAGCCGACTTATTCTCTGATTTATGACGGTTATCCGTGTTCTTCTACGGATCTCATCATTTCTGATTCGATCATGAAGATATAGAGCATAGCCCTCTACATTGCCTACCATGTATCTACCTAACACGTTTCAAAGCTGTACTTACATATGTCAGTAGTGACTAAAATTTATATTTTTTAAATTAAGTATTATGAAATTCGGCTTAATGATTGTATGCTGTTTCATTGTAGGTATTCCTCCATTAAAAGGTGTTTTTTTTAAATTCAAAATGTAAATCTGAAAAAAAAATCATGGTGAAAAAACATACATGAAATATGCTTACTAAAGCTCATCTCATTAACTCTCTTTTCCCCAAAACTTCACCAACGCTCTGTCGTTATTTTAAACCAGTTACTCTTCCTCGCTTCGCTTCAGAAAAACTACACCTTTTGTATACAAATAGCATGGCATCCGAAACAATTGCTATAATTTTTTGTCAGGCATTTTGAATTTCGTTGCTGCGAGATTTCCTTATTTGATAAGCTACCTAATTTTATAAAATTTATGCACTATAGGTATTGTGAAACATGACTTTACTTTCTTACTGTGCTCTTAAAACATATTAAATTTTTTAATATTGAATAGTATCTAATTACGTACACTGGACAAAATTGATTCGTACCCCACTTCGTCAACAGTTCGTTTGAACTTTTGAGGAT
>DWJQ01000195.1:0-16978 GCA_018248915.1 Hesperia meskei straton | reverse complement strand
GGTATCATTATTTCGAAAATTGACATTTGCGTGTGTCAATTTAGTCCATAGCGAAAAAAACGGTCTATACATTCCGACGATAATCAACGGATAAAAATAAGCGCGTGTGTAAGTGATCTGTTTTGATGTAGATACCTATGTGATGTACATGCTACTTTGAGTCAATCTGTATTATAAGTATTTGTAAATGGCATCCTCGAATATCAAGGTAGAACCAATACTAATTTCAAGGTATGTTTTGATAAAGGATAATTTCCAAGGCCTTTAAAGCTTTTAAACAATAATTATTAAATAATCCGCCCTCAGTAACATCGTAACTAATTTAAGCGACAAAGCCACGCAATAAAAAAAATTCAGTAAAAGCCTCTTAATTTAAAAAAATATGTGAGTATCTACTTCCAAGTCGCGGCAAAAAAATTACACTTCAAAAATTCCAATTTAGTTATTACTATTAGATGTCGATATAACTGCGCATTCCTGGCGCCCGTGTCATTTTGGCACGGAGCCAACATACCGAAAAGTCAGGGCTGGCACTTAAAAAACTATGCCGTTATGATATGAATGTCGTCAGGTGCAATGTGTGAGCACCTTTAAGTCTAGACGTTAGGAATTTAATTACAGCGCGTATTCGTAAATAAACTGTTATGTGTCCTGTTGACGGGTTAATTAAGGGAGACAGAACTTCAGGTGACAATATCAATAAAATTGACATCGAAATTAAAATTAATAGTATTCGAAGCGCTATCATAATTATATAATTCACTATTACCATTCTCAAAATTATATGTATACTGATAAAGATCATTATTTCCTGGTAACTAATAAGTAGGAAACATGGTCATTTTCTGACATCCCAAATGCGACAGAAGGTTAAAGTAATTATCCCAATTCAAAACGCCAGTTAATTATTCCATGTCACATTTAATTTGGTTCATTTTAGTGTTTAGGGGATGACAAAAGCAAGATATAGTAGGTACAGGTTCATCAGTCAATCTCTACGAAAAATATTACAAGTCACTAAAATCAATCAAATAATCGCAGGACATAACTCGTTTCGGCTTGAGTTGCAGCCTAATTCCGTAGACATTATGAGCTATAATTTCAGTCGTAAATCAGACGTAACAATGTTGCTTGGTCTTCTTTGATCTGCTCGGTTTGAGCTGATGTCCACAGCCAAGACCATTGAGATAATTCTTACGAGCAAAACAAGTCAAAAGTTGTTCAAAAAAATCCCCAACGGAAGTTCGGTGGCGCCAACGAAAAATTCTTGAATTCACCTTGCTTTATTATAAACGCTAATATTTTTAGAACTGCAAGACCCGTTGAAGGTCAATGTGTATTTTCGTTGTCAATATTATTACAACTGCGCAAAAATTTCATTAGGTACACACTCAGTTATTATTTAGTCATTCGGTTTTATTACGCGGAATTGTTTAGGTTATGATCCAATTTAAGACATCTTTATGGAATTCACTTCTTGCCTAATACTAAATCCCAGCTGAGCTTCAGCTCGACTTTATGAAGTTGACAAGCTGTCGGAAAAATATCTTGGGCTTTTATTGTCAGCAGAAAGCGTCGGATCAACTTTTGATCTGTCCTGAGATACTGCTTGCTTCTTATATCGAGCACTGGAATTAATTACTCGTTACTAGATAGCTTAGTGAGCATCGTCCATTAACGGAAGTTAAACTGAAAAAGTACTTCCTCGTCGAGTGAAACCCAAAGAGTAGGTACTACAACTATCATGTACTCCAGTTTATACTTACGACGACGTCTAACAATTTAAGTAATAACAAAATATATATCAAAATAATTATTAATGATGATTATAACCCAAAGTATTGTTTCTTACTTATGGCAGCTGTACCTAACAGCTGTTTATTTACTTAGTAATAAAGCGTAGATTAGAAAGAAAGTTCTAGTGTGCTCAATTCTATTAGAGTACCAAAATATTACCGAAATTTAATATAAATGGTTGTCGCAGATCGTATTATAAAAATATTCGGGAATGTAGTCGAGACAAACGAATGAGTCGACCTAAGTGCTGTATTATAAATAGAATGGAATCTAGTGTGGTATGCTGACTACGATCGGTTAACTACGTGTGAGAAGGTCTTTCTCTTCTTCCAAGAAATCTTTTTAAGACCGAACAGTCACACTTTAGACACTGTCGTTCTTTTCGTCTGTTTTAGATTCGTTCAGCGTTAAATGCATTTGATTGATTGTTATTGCAACTCTTAAAATGCAGTCGGGTTTTAAGTCTACGAGCGGTTTCGAACGGGCTACATAGGATGATTCGTAACTCTATACGATTTTAAGCAAATTAGTTGCGTGTATTAAATTGTTATAAACAAACTCACTTGCCGGACAAATTGTCCGTTGCCACATACAATGAGTGTGTGAAGAAAAAATATTGTGTGTGAAATCGATTGATTTATAGATATTTACTTTTCAACTTGTAAACAGTGGTTAATAACTTCTTGATTTTTGAAAATTAAAATTTTGTAGCAGTAAGTAAAAAATTTAAATTTTCCAAAACCGAGAAGTCATTTGTTTTTTTCAAAATCGAGCTTTGATTAGATCTTTTCGTCTTGATCTCTAGATCTATAGTGACTAATAGCTTTCTAGCTTTTTAATTATTGCTACAATGTAAAACTTAAAATTGCTTGACCGATCGAAATGCAGTTGTGGGTATTCAAAAAAGGTTCCACTGAACATATTTTTTGGAAAAAAAAGATCATGACAATGTTTTATTTCATTTGTGAAATATTGACCATAAAGGCAATAATAAAGAAAAAATCAAGCAAATTATGGCTTTACATAGCAGAAAAAATTTACCTAATGATAAAATAAAGTAAAACGAAGGACCCTGCATTGCATGGTCATCCGATTATTTAGTATAGAAAACATTCTCACTGTTCATTTGAGCAGATCGTGGGGTAAATACAGTTAGGTTATAAAATCCATTACCAAGAAATCACTTCGCGAATGGCTGTAAATTACTTATTCCAAGCAATGGCGAAATCAAATCGAGGTCACCTACAAACCTAATTAAGATTCATCTTAACCAAACATCAAAACAATTTACAAGCAGTAAATGCTAAATTAACCATCGTCAGTAATTCATGTAATGTAAACAGTGTCTTTGAATTACATATGCCGTCATATAATTTGAATTACGGAGATGTATTAAGGTCCTGTTATCGCAAGAGTCTCACCGATGAAGGGCGACGATTAGTATTAAATCGAATGTAAATAAGGGTGTTAGCAGACAAATCAATCGACAGCATTGATCGATGATGGAATGGATCAGTCGACGTCGATCTATAGTTTTTAGGTGCTAGACCAATCGATCGATTGACATCGTCTAATCTATTCCACTATCGATCGAGGACGTCGATCGACGATCGATTGATTGGTCTCATAGCACCCTTAAAAACAACAGTTTTCATTTCCAGATTTTTTGCAAAAAAAAAATTTAAGCAAAAAAATTACTGATCGTTCGCTCACGAAACTCGCAAGTCACAAGCTGAGACAAGGTCCTAATCTCGGACCGATGCCCCAAAGGCCATCCCAAAGTTACGAGTGGATACAAATAGGAATGCTAAGGAATTCGTGAGAAATGGAGGTCGCGCATTCCTGTTTACTTTCTTCACACCAACCTTCTATGAATAACCGAGGTATCACATTCTTGGATGGACAACCCTGGTGCGTACAGTTACTGATGGAACGATAATAATCTTTTGAAATGTTACGAAATATTATGGAATTTTGTTGGGGGTTTTTTGCGAGGGCTATTATTTTATACTAAAGGTTATTAGATATTTGAGAGACTATCCACATTTTATATTCAAGGCGGTGATATACGCAATATGTTTACCTACAGTACCTAATAATTTATGTTGGTGCATTTGTCCAAAATATCGATCCAAATCCAATCGATCGATCGTCGATAGACGGCATCGATCGATGTTTGAATGGATTAGTCCACGTCGATCGATAGTGTCTACTGGATAAATCGATCGATCGACGCCGACTAATCGATCGATGACGTCGATAGATTGGTCTGGTAACACCCTTACCGGGCTTCCATAAGTAACTGTAATCTATAATCTGTAATCATGATTTTTTGCCCATTTTGCTTTGATTTAACTTGCGGTGTTCTCAGCTAATCCGAAAATAATTGACAAAATTCCTTAAGAACGTCAATATGTCAATACAGACTGATGAGGCATCGTAGAAAACGATACAAAGTAACCTAACAAGAACTCTATTGTGTGATTTAACAGACGATAATTAAATAGGACAACGTAACGACGAGAAAAAACACATTAAAATAAACACAATGTCAACAAAGGGATCGTTTATCTATTGTCATGAAAATGAACTAATGTGACGTCTTGCACCACCTCTGCTTATAAAAGTATTTGTCTTAAATGCTAATCAGACAAGCAACAAAGAAGTATAAACATTATTTGTACAGCATAATTTTAAATCATATTATATTAATAGCAACAACACTTTACACTCATCGCCCTTCACTAAGATTCCTTGTGTCGTATAGACAAAAGAATTCCGTAATTTCACTTCTTGTTCGCGTTATAGCTAATAATATAATTTTATGGTATAATTATCTTGTATCTGATGAGTAAATTAGACATGATAATAAATATCTTAACATCACACAAGGCTGACTGTTTGGGTACAATCCAAATGTCATATTAATACACCTTCCGTGCCTTAGCCAAGGTAAAGATGAGATATGCCAAAATGCTGAATTCCACGTTTTAAAGGGCATTTAACGACCTACAAATGTTTTCTAGAAGTTCGAACATAAACTTGTTTGCCAACTCAATTTTATGACCCTTGTTTAGATGATAGAGTTTTGATTTCACCCAAGATAATACTACGCCGCGAACCTGGTTCTATTAATTCCGTATTCCTGGTTCTATTAATTGTATTAGCAGCAATCATAATAAGTATATTTTGTTTTAAAAACAGGGGAGGTGGTTACAATTTTTGAAAGACCACCATCTTGGTTCTTTTGGGTAGCTGTTACACAATTCGAACAAGACTCTTTCTAACAGTTTGACTAACTATGTAGACTTCGGACACTTTACTTTATCACTTTCATTTTCTGTCCAAGTTGCCATACCTAACCATATCACGGATTAACCGAAATCAATCCAGTCCCAATCTGGGTCTAGCTTTAGGTCAGTCACAGTTAACTGCTAGTGGTGCTGCATACTCATTTTTACCTTAATTTAGTAAAAAAATCAGACTTAGGTATATAAAAATCCGGAACTATTGGGACTTGTAACTTTATACTGAGTTTATTAGTGATGCATTTGTGAGTTAATAAGAAGATCAAGGATATGGTGGCATTTCACTTTGCACCCAGCCAGAGCGCCACAAACACTCTAGGAACAAGATATTCTTAAATGAACACAATAAGTATGAAATTAGGCTTGATGTAAACCACTGATGCATTCTCTGCGACATCCACAAGTCCACACTTACTACCAGAAACTCTGAACGCAGTACCAGAACATGCGTAGCGACAATCGTACGTACCTGTAATTTATTGAATGCTTAATTTTTTTTAACGATTTTATTATTTTTCTTTTTTATTAACTCCGGACATGTACAGACATTATATGGATAGCGCTAGTAAAGTTAGTATTTTTTAACATCAACATCCGCGATCAAAAGCCTGTAAGCTAGTGTAGAGCCAGCGAGAGTTGCTATTTTACAATGCAAAAATAGGTTTTTGGTAACTTTTGGTACGCTAGTAGGTACTTTTTTGTACCGACGACTCGAGTACACCCTTAAGGTTAAAAAGAGAACCTATTGTTATTGTCTCCATTTGCGAGCACGCGCACGCACGAATACGCGTCGGTCACAATTGACACGGGAGACAGTGGAAGAATGGTACTGCCTGCTCATTTCATAAAAGAACCGGTTCGAGTGATCGTTTATCTGTTATATAAAAATTACCACCTCGTGCGATAGACGATTTCATTTACATGAATCGAGCGCGTATCGGAAACTGACAATTTATGAATACGTGAGCTTGGCAATTCGACGTCTGCTATAAGTATTAGCTCTGTTCAAATTTTAAAATACACAGTTTTATTTTAAGACACAAAATCTTTCACATGACTAAAGTTCTCGCTCTGTGTCTAATTATGTACATGGGTAGTTTCGGGTAATTAGTGAAAACATTGAACTTGAAACGTGTTCACCTGCCAAGTCGCCAAGTCACGTCAAGTGCGCATCAGATGATGTTCATGCTTGAAGTTGCCAAAAGTTCCTTTACACAATATGAGTCTTTATAATGAGAGAACTAAGGAGAGTTATCGTGTCGTTGACCTGTAAAATTGCTTGTCAGCTGTAGGTACTTACAGTTGCGTGGAAGCATGGAAGTCAAAGGTAGACAAGGGAACCGCGCACTCTACTTTGGCAGGCGACCAACACCAATATTGCCTAACTACAAACCACAAGTCGAGTGAACACTTATTGTGCGGATATTCTATTATTTGAGATCATTATCATGTTAACGGTCATTCTATAAAACCGCGAAAATTTAAATAGCGAAGTACCAACAAATATTATTGACACTTCCTTTGCGCATTCTTTTCTAGAACGTAATATCTTATTTGTATTTCGGTAGATGTAGGACAAGGTTTATTTCACATAAATATTAGCAATTTTTTAAATAGCTTTGACTGACAATAGAAGGAATGTTTAGGCCTGCTCTAATTAAGCTACGTTCCATAAATAATAGGTACAAATACCTGTTCATATATCTTCTAACGTGTCGAGTAAATAGCCGGGAAGCAGCCGCGGTGACATCTGCCTAAACTCTTCAGTTATGAGGAGCAGCCGGTGCCTTAAGCCCATTAATATGTTGAAGGCCAGCCATAACTAACATATTTATAAATAAAACACACACTAACTAACCCCTTTGTTGTCGAACAAAGGATGCTTTCGTGATCTGATTGGCAATAAATTGGACTCCAATGGTTCTTGTTTGCGATAGTTCCGCACGCTGAAACAAACCACATGCTGTGCATGCAAACAAATAAACCAAAGTTAACGACCCATCGCCACCGGCGCTTGCGCTGGTAATGAATAATGCAATATTTATCCGCGATTACATTCATGCCTGAAATAATTGAGCATAATTACCTATTTGTATACTACACTCCGTTCGCGTTCGGTCTAGGCTACAACCCATTACTGGCCCACGAGCACGGGTCTCTCGTCATTATTGAGGAGGCCTAGAGCATACTCCACCACGCTGCTCCATTGCGGATTGGTAGAGGGGTTAGTGGCCGACCCAGTGTCGTCCCGGTTGCTATCGATAGATAATAGTCGTTAAGCCGTTCGATTTGGATTTCTTAATAATTACATGGCACACAAATCCGAGATAATATCCGTCTATGCGATTAAGGTACATTCGACGACGACGACAGGATCTAAAATGTTCTTAGTTAATTTTGCTTATAAGGTGAATTGAACTGTGAGCCACAGGTAATAAATTTGGTTTTGGGTTGAGGAGTGGCAATTCCATAAATGCCCGGCGACTCAATTTTAACTGTTCCCGTAATGCGTACGTGAGTTTTTTCCCACTTAAATCCCGATCCTGTGCGTTTCCGGGATTAAAAGCAGCCTATATATTGCTCCACAACATCTTCCATTTTCCAGTGAAAGTCCCATAAAAATAGTTCCGAAGATTAGCGTGTACAAATAAACAAACTTTTTTTTTAAATTACTTATGTATCTCCCCGTCAAACTTTATAATATGTAAATATATAAAATGTACAGGAACACCTTTTTTACACTCTATTATTACCTATCAGTAGGTATATAGAATAAAATAGATCGTAGGTATATTGCGAAATACGGGAGCGTTATGAAAATTGTCACTTCTTTTTAACCGACTTCATAAGGTGGAGGTTTTCAATTCGACCGTATTTTTTAATGTGTAGCTCATAGATTGTTATCGGATAAACCGATTAGGAAAAGTCTTTTTTTGTTTCGGGACTTATTATCACTAGCTAAAGCTTGGATGATGCCAGAGAAAGGGTAAAAAGAAAAAGTAATTAAATAAAAGTAACCACACAATACCAAAGTCAAAATCCAAGCATAGATAGCCATCAATAAATAGGTCCCCGCTAATTATGTAGAGTCTGAGAATTACGAAATCACCAGTAAAATGTGTATTATCTAGATTTTTAGTCCATCGAGGTTATTACTTACCTCATTCTGAAATAAATGTCGAACTACAGAAAATAACTCGACCGACATATAAAAAAATTCAAGATAATTTTAAAATTAAACTTCAATAAAACGTTGCAGATCCATTAACAACTAAATACGTACTATTTCGGCCGCTGTTACATCACTCCCAGGAAGCGTATGCGCATTGTCAGCGAGGCATTTATTTGCTTTAGGGTTGTCAGTTCATTTTCACTGTTTACATATCCTTCCCATTCGAGAGTCTCTTTCCTCCTCCTCGTCGCATTGTGCGGATACGAATTGAAAAACTTCGCAAAGCTTACTAGGACATTGTGGAAAACTCTCGTGTGAGCAGGATAAAGAAAACCTATTCACCGAAGCCTAATAAGTTTTAAAACTATATGTATATGTATATGACAAGATAAATATGAACCCAGAGATTCAGAATGTATATTCGTCCAAGTTAGTGTTTAGCTATAACGGTGTTTTAAAGTCAAAAATACTTGAAATTAATATGAAATGGCTGTTAGTATCTGTCATATAAAAGAATTATTATGGTTACCAATAATAAATTTTCCAAATTAATACTGTATTAATAGGGGAATTAATAACACTTTGTTTTTATTGAGGGCACTAATATATTTTGTAATTATTATTTTACACACGTCTTACAGAAAAATAGGTGGTTTCCTGTAGCCAAGCGAGAGAGAGAGAGAGAGCAGCACCGATGACGATTAATGTCTCTGAACTGTCCACGCTTTGTTCAAGTTTATAATTTATGTCAGTGCACATTGTTGACAACCCTATCCGTCTAGTATGTTTTACACAACATACCCGCGGCTAGCTCGTGGGCCGTAGGTATTTTCAGCGCTCAATGCCACGAGGCCAACAACATCTCTTCAATGAAATTAGTCATTACTCATTACGCAATTAGGCATAATATCTGCATTTTTACAGTCCAAGGCAAAACGGGCAAAGTTGCTTCAATCATTGATTGAATTTGATTAATGATGCTCAATTTTAAATTGTAATCTTCAGTTGGAACTAATGTAGTTTAATGAATCTTCTATTTCTGATCTAAAAGAGAGTGTTTATAGGACAGGGGTAGGCTTGAAGTCATTTAAATAAGCTTTAAATACGTAGAACTAAAAGAGGTTTGATAGATTAAAGTTATACCTAATTGGTAATCATTAGTACAAAGAAAAAGCAAACGCAGTTTAAATTTAAATCGTATTTATTTTGGTCCCATAAATCTTACAAAAAACATATCAAACATAATTTAGGATAAGTTATCACAATGCTTACAAATATTTGACAAGTTTATAATATTTAAACTTAATACTTATATATGTACATAGCTTAAGATAATGTTATACCTAAGTATTAATACCTTTCATAATATTATTTATATCTGATGATGTAATGAATATTAAAGGTAATTAAAATTTAAAAATTTATAATGCAAAGTAGCTCTGACAGTGTGAGTATGTGTTTCTCACATACTTTGGGCAAAAACTTCTGATTTAAATTAATTTTAAGTTGTTATGACATTGTTTGTCTTGGCTCTCACATGATTTTTTTGCATTTGGCTCGCATTTTCCAATTCTATTTTTCATAGCATTTGTCACATGTATTGTTAGCAAGTCATGTCATTTCCAAATGTACTCAGGTAAAAGTATTCTTACATTCTTTACATCGTCAAATACACCTAAAAATAATGTTATTTATATTTAACTCTTCTTTCATTCCTCAGTCTTATTAAAATAGGCATACAATATTCCATAATTTAGCCTCGCACAAGTTTTCTACTATTTCCACATAGATTTTTATAATCAACTTTTAAAGATTTTCCTTCAAATTATTCCGTTATTATTTGATAGTAGAAAAATTGAGATCGGCATAATACCTTTCATTCTAATTTAAACATACGAATCCTTTAGTAGGTACATCAAATATTGATAGATGTGGCTAAGTAGACAGATACGAAGTTAATTATTCTTCAATGTCACAAATGAAATGTACGCTGATTACAATGCTATTACAAGTATCATTGTTAAATTAATGATTTACAGAATTAACGATTAATTGCTTGGACTCAGATCCAAGTTTTCTTTTGAAATTTTAGAATAAACATGCAACCAATTGACGTGGGTACTAACTTTGCAATTTCATCTTGTTTCATTCATTCTCTTCCTCTTTTCAAATTCTCACCATTTCGAACTAAATCTATACATTAAACAGTCATTTGTCTGATAATAATAGCAAGTTGTTGTTTCTGTTTTTCATAAATTCCTTCCTTTCATTATCGTCAACTTTAACTTTTTGATTTCAAAGTATACGCTTCTAAAACAACAACATGGTTACATATTCATTTAACACCTAAATTAATTGTGATAAGTAATTATATTATTAATGAAATCTAATTTCAGCTTCTGTCAATAGGGCCATACCTCTTCCAAAAACCAGCCATTCCACTGTATTCCGGTTCGTAAACATCAGGGATTTCTCTATCAATAGCTTCACAATAGACCATCTTTACAGATGCCTCGCCAAAGAGCCTTTCTTCGTACTTGATTAGTTGTTTGAAGAATCCCGTATTCGGTCGTATTTGCGGTCTGAAACAATATATGACTGTGATTATTGAGCAAAACCTGTTATGTTGATACTAAAAATGAAATGGACATTTGTGTGACTTGCATTACTAGTTACTGACTCGCAGAGTATCAGTTATCATCGATACCAATATTCTATGAATGAAATATTATTCTTTCAACTTGGGTGTATGGACTATCATTTACTTATGAAGTTCTATCATCAGGCCCCGACACAACTACTTTTCCTATAAACCCACAACCTATGGGTACCCATAATATTATAACATATTACAAAACCTCATGATATCGGCATTGATAAATGAATTATTGATATTTATATGTTACATCACAAACATCTAATACCTGACTAGAAAACATTATTTTATCAACGATATATCTTCACAAATTTACTTACCGCCGTAATTTCAGATGATGGTATGCGTCTCGGAGAGTCATCTTTTGCCATTTGACGAGATACGCCAAGCAAAGTGTGACTGATCGAGAGATGCCAGCTACGCAATGAACGAGAACGACTTCATTTCTTAAGACTACCTGAAGACAAACATTCTAATATAATACTGTTTATTGAGCCAATATTTGCTTAAATTAGGTATACTATAAGTACCGGTTAACTTATGGTTTAGTCATTGGACATTATACTCCTAGTTTGTTTCCAAAAATGGAAAGTTTAGCACTTCTTAAACATAGATAACTTATTTTCTTTCTTTGTTTCTCTTTCTTGGCCAAAAACGCATCCTTGATGCCTTTGGTATTACTTATGTCCTTGGGCAACGGTGACCACTCAATCAATCAGGTGGCTTGTCTGCTTGTTTGCTAGCTAATAAAAAATAACCCCTAATTTTAAGTTGATAATATATCCCAATATACAGATACACTTGCTAACTATGCTAACCATCTCAATCGCTGAGTTCTTGTTCTGTATCGATTACAGTTATCATGAAAACAGCGTTTTTAAAAGGAAGAGGAAGGCTGGTGTTGCATGCTCGTTTGCTACATTCAATCCATACAATCCGAAATCCGCAGTCAAGATAGAAATAACACTTACTTCATTTATCAAATCGGCGACTCTCTCCATATATGGGTGCATATCCGAATTGGGAGTGTCTAATAACGGCACATAGTGTCGAGGTACGTAGTCTTCAGGAGGCGGTGGTAGCTCTGGCGCTGCGCTGACCACTAGACCAGGCCTCAGTGCTTTTACTGCCCCGGGTAAGGCATGAGCTCCACAGACGTACACTAAATTGGTGACTCTGGATACGCCAAGAGGACAACCTCTGTGAACAAATCAAATTATCTGCATTAAAATTGGAATTTAAGTCACTCGAAGCACATTCGGGTTGAATTTGATGGTGCAGTTTCTTATATGGTTCTCGATGGAAACCGACTACAAGTCTTTAATTTAATCTTTCTAAATGAGATTTCAAGTAGTCTTTTACCTTCGGCACGCACGAAATAATTGGAGCGTTAACGTGCTTTGAGAAGCACGTAAAGTTTTCAATTGTGGTTATGATTGCCGAAAAGCAGTCGGTAAACCATGTCGAAGGCAATATAAGGATGACTTGAACATTTTCTATTGTTAATTTGGCCATAATCGCTAAAGGTTAATTAACTCTTCCAAGCATCTGCGTTGGATCATAAAAGAAACGATTAACATAAGTTTTCCAGAAATTGCGTCTTCATGGAATTGTCAGTTCTGCGTAATAGGTATAACCTAGTTATAACCATATAGCCATGAAATGCCCTTGGCCTAGATCTAAATACGAATAAATTATGATTAAGAAAATCGTAAGACGCCGGCTGACGATGCGATATTGGTAGGATTCTGGTTCTGCTATTTATTTCCTGTCCTAGTTCATCTAACAACTATGTCGGTCTAGAAATCTTACGTCATACATATATTCACGAAAATTGTAACTAAAAACATGTTTTCAAAACATTACACAAAAACACAATGAATTTCAATAAAGTTGACAAAGCCGCATTTAAATTGTTTGCGAAGAATTTTGCTAGAAAGAAGTAAAGTAACAAAATCATTAGTTCACGTGATAGTTAACAACAACGTTGCTATCAATATCATGACAACAACACGTAACAAACGCTATCCCAAGAAGAAAATAAAATATCTACTACCTATTAAGACCATAATAGCGCGAAGACAATTTCAAATACTTAATTAAGTATTATAAATAAACTTTACTTATACGAAATGATAAGCAATAAAGAATATAAGACAAGTTCTTACAAATGTACATCCTTGATCTCACATCAAAAAGAAAAGAGAAAGAGCCTCAACATCAGGGCAATATTTAAAAAGCCAAATTATATATTATATACCTAGCTAATATTACCTACCTACCATGATGCAATAACATTAAAACGATATAATGCATAGCAACTAAATAATCGCAAGGCCAATCCACTTGCTAAGGAATCATTTAACACTCCAGACATCCGCTGTAGACTCGCATATTTTAGTGATTTACTAACTGATGCTGATATAGAAACCGCCCACGGATTGCCCTATCGTTTGTTGATAAACAATCTCGTCTATGAATCATGGAGCCGATGAAAATAAATTGAAAGGTCACGTTAAACAAACAACTCAACTGACTTATCTATCAATCTCACACATATTAACCTTCACTCTACTAACAACACTTATATTTACTTCAAATACCTGTCCTTGTTAGAATTTCGATCTATTTCGCGCATTTAAATTACCCAACAGCGTTTTTGCTAGAAATTCGTCGATAAGCATTGAAAGATCTACGATTTGGGCCAGAATGTTGTGACGATTTTCAGACTCGTCGCGCCCTGAAAACACGACAACAATCCGACGCGGGCGCACGTAAACACCGCATACCACGCGGTTGTGTCATACTGGCCGCCAGCCAGCCCTGTCTGACCTAGCGATCTTGCTCGAGCGTTCAGCTCATCTCTTTACGCAATCCCTGCTATGGTTCTGATTTTGATTTGATCAAATCTATCATCTTATAAGGAAACTTATTGTTGTTGATCTCTTCATCATTCAATTTATCATTTAATATTTGCATGTTTAAATCTAGAAGTAATGTCGATGCATATATTTCTCTATGACTTTGTTATTCTAAGAGCTCCTTGATAAATGGTCACATACTAGTCACATGCACGGTCTTCCTGAGATCACTGTCCTATTCTTAGGACGACAGGCCGATTAGAGGACCTCAAAGAGGACAACAGAAAACACACTACAATTAATTAATTACAGTATCCATAAATGGAGGTATTTATATGGGTATAGTAGAGTAATTGAATAGACAAAGAATTCAGTAAATAAACGAAATCTCTGGAACAGAAATATAATTAAACTGTACCAAATAAGGAAAGAAAAGTTGTAGAAACAGAAAATTTTATTGGCACAGCGACAAATGACATGAGCACAAAAGGGCGTAATTATACGAGCGTAGAAACTATACGAAAATCATTTATAAATAAACACTTATATTATCTCAATCTCCATTCGCTAAAATTTTACAAAAGTATATAAGTAAAGAGAGGAATTCATTTAAGGAACACTTGTGGAAGTATTATAGCCAAAGTTAACGATAATTTAACGAAAATAATAAATATTGACAAATGCTATCAAAATAAAAATTTAATCATCCTAATAATTGTATCATATACCATTAAAATCACACAAATTTTGAGAAAAAAAGTAAAATTATAACATTATTAAAGACTAAAAATGCAACAGATATATATGTACAGTACAATATCTTTTGTATTTAACTAAACGAAAACTTGAATATTACGGCAGCTGACTATTAAACTAAAATACATACGGTCTATGTAGTATTATTTAAAATACAATACAAAAATCCTTTATTGTATTTTTTATTTTACTTAAAGTAGATAACAAATAAATAACTAAAGATGAATAACAGACTTGTCTCAAAATTCTTTATATTTTCTTAATTATAATCGATGTAAGCAATTTAAGTTATACCTAGGTCTAGTTTGTCCATTAGGATTATCTTTTTGTTGAAAATAAATTCGATTATTTCCAGAAGAAATGTGGAATTGCCTGGCTATATTGTAATAATACATATAATGTTGAAGTGTCAACTTCTTAGGTAAGTAATGTTATAAAAATGGTTGATAAATTTTGCGCTACCATTAGAACGACTAACATCAATTTGTTCTCTAGTCATAAGTAAACAACCATTGGTTTCGTCATTCGATTTTTTTTAATTTGTACAATAAATGTAACTTAAGTAATAAAGCATTTACTTACTCTTCAAACAATCTTAAAAACAACCTTAAATTCATAGAGTGTGGTGTGGTAAAAGTCAATCATTTAAAAATTATTTACTTGTTAAGTTCCTCCTTGGTTAACTTCGATATATCCACCTCAACTGTTGGCTCCTCGCTTCCTACAGCCCCCTTATCTTCAACAGTTAGGACCTTCATCATACCCAGTGTAAAGTCAGCAAAAATCGTCTTTGCAATCTCAATTTAATTCAATTTTCCAAGCTATTCCTGTTGTTAAGTCCACGCACTTCACTAAAAACACTTGTATGTAACACTTTTAAGTGAACTTTGTTATTCGTTATCGTGTATAATATCGATACGAGATGAGCGAATAAAGACGTGCGGTCTCTCCGCTTTGGCCAGCACACACTGACTGACTAATCTGACTATTGGTATTTGTTGGAGACTGGGCACCTGTGGCCAACCGTGGGCCGCAATATCCGGCATTCCGTTGCTATTCTCGTACGAGGGTGACTGTTATTTTGTTTACAGTAACGCATTGCTGTTTTTGGTTGCAATTGGCTCTTCTGAAGGTTAAACCTAAAATAAATATTTAATTTTGGTCATTACCGAAAATCAGGTTCTCTCGTTTTTAATTTTAAATCTCTTCCATCAAACGGGAAGAGATTTAAGTTGTATATTATTTTCAGCTTACCTTTAATCAGATGAGTCACCCTATTTCAATTCGTCACTTTCGCCCGAAAGCAGCATCAAAGATATCAGCGATGTGCACCTAATCGACAAAGAAAAAAAAGAATATAACTAAATAGTTAATTTAATCAGGCGTTACTTTCCGAAACTCCATTATATAACAGATTAGAGGTTAATTCACTTTACAACAATCATAGTAGCACCTCCCTCCCTCCCACATATAAACATGCAACGAACAAAGAATGTATACACCAACATACATACCACCACTGACATGTGTTTCGCCCCAAAACAGGGCATTATCAGGGTAAGTAGACTCTACGACGGTATGCGACTGACCGTAATATAATTGTAAATTAAAAAAAATAAAACTCCCATGCCTTTCGTAAAGTCCAGTACGTCCTATGCTACGACTAAATAAAACTTAATTTATTTCAATTATCTTTCCTTCATCAAATAAACAGTTATAATTATTAAGTGCACAGTTTATGTAGATGACGCTGAAATGCCAAATGCCTCACATCATTTTCGAGAAGAGTTATTCTCCTTTGCTAGACTGACTACCGCAAGGAAACTGGCATTCGAATATTTCGAATGAAAAAACCGCTTTGAAAACGGTCAATCTGTTTGAGAACTACGGTGCCCAGAGATAAGCACACAGATACACAGACACACGGACAGACAGATCAGACTTATAACACAACTCTTTTTGCGTCGGGGCTTATGAATAAATAAAAAGACAGTAACCTAACTGCTTACTGACTTCAAAGCCCCCAACGGATACGTGACGATTCGTTTCACGTCACACGTACCTAAGCAAATTGAGGCTAGGTAGAGTTAATAGAAAGGACACTTGAATTCATCATGAAATATCGAAAATCGATTGACGTATAAATATGTGGGAGGTAGTTAGTAAACGATTATTAAGAATATATTTTGTCATATTCCATCCCTAAGGGAGTAAACTTAGGATTAAAGTTTGTCAGAAGCGCTCATAGCCCGGCGGCTTGCGTCGATCCTAAACGATCGACAAAGTTAAGCAACAGCGGGCGCGGTCGTTATTCGGATGGGTGACCGCTAGTGACAAAAATTTCTTGAGCACTTCCGTGCTTCGGAGGGCACGTAAAGCCGTCGGTCCCGGTTGTTATCGATTGATAGCAGTCGTTAAGCCATGTCGG
>DWJQ01000194.1:0-16980 GCA_018248915.1 Hesperia meskei straton | reverse complement strand
TGCTAGGCTAAATAGTTTTTGAATTATTGTAGTGGTCCAATGAAAGCGCTAGTCCAATGATCGCAACCTTCCCCTATTATGTGACGAAAGGTGATTGCCGTTTAATTCATAGTACCTACTACACTAAGTATGGAAGAAAGTTAAATAAAAACCAGAAAATCAGCCATAATCATAAAATTACCAATTTAAGATCACGCAATTTTCACGATTTTTTCACTCAAAAAAAAACCGTAACCTAAAATGTTGAGCACATCTGCCCCGGAAGTGGAATCTCGTCACGATACACGTTCATATTCAGGTAGCTGGAGCCTGTTTCTCGATAAATGATAAAGATACGGTGAGATTTAAGAATATGCGATACTTAACCGATGAAGGTACTCTCTATCACACGAGGCTAGTTTATGAGCGGCGATCGCCCGCGGCCGGTGGAAACCCTTGATTGCGGCGAACTCAAAGCCGAAGCTCCCTCGTGTTCCAGATATAGGTTGTAAACTTACTCGCTAACTGTAAAATTGATTGCAGCGGGGTTTGGTCCGGTGATGGGCCAATAATGTTAGCGATAGCAGGCCGTTACACGTACGGTTAAAGGGTTTTATGTCGATGACGAATCTAATGGTAAATGGTCAATGTTTTTCATTCATGATCATTTTTTAAATTAAATATAATTATGTAGATTAGCGCTTGACTAAGATTACTCCTAGTGGAGGAATTTCTTGTATTTTATTTATTAATGAGCTTGGTATTTGGTACATTACTTCTCATCCAATGGTTGGATGTAGTCTTAGATGGTAAAGCGTAACTTAGTAAAACTCTATTCGCTCTTAATTTGAAAACACCGATATTATTATCTAGAACACCGAGGTTGGCAATACTCCACTCTTCCGCGGAGAGCATAAAATCTTCTTCATCTACAGCTAGTCCTGAGCGTAGTATCGCATCATGTTGCCATAAAATAACATTGCCACCTGGATTAAAGCGTTATGCAAATACGTCTAATGAGTAAGAAGTTATTCATAATTCAACTTGCAAGATTTGGACTGAACATACATACATACATATATGTTTAGTTAAATAAAAGTAATTGCAAGTTATATATATGTTCTATTCACATATGTAGTGGATACTTATGTAGGTATGTGTCATGACAATAAGCAACTGTCGTTACAATTATGAAACCACGTTTCTTAGGTAATGATATATTGTAATGATAGTGTTGAAATTATCCCATATATAATCTAAATGCCCGATTTCAAAACGCAGGCGCGACCTCGCACGCTCCTTGTTAATTTGCGTTTAGTTGAATGCGCGTGCGCACATATCTGTCCGCACGGCCAAACGACTCGCGTTTGTTTAATTGCTTAATACCGAGGTAGAGGGTAATAGCGAGTGTTTGTTATTATTATGAATTATTGTTGTAATATTAAATGGTTTTAAAGACATAACTAGCTTTTTAAAATATTATCATCGCATAGGTACACTATGAATTAGACATGAAGAGGAGGATCTAACTGGAATTTGTCTCAATAAGTACTGGTATTTCATAGACTTTAATACGAAATTCCATGGAGACGAATGTGAAGTGATTCTTCTATGAGATACAGCCTCGAGGGTTTTTTGAAGGGTGCCAAGTCAACTTAAGGAAGCTTTCATAGTTGTCAGGAATGGAATTAAGCAGTTTAATATTGCCCAATGAGCTAAACAGTTTTCATGTTGTTATAGTTCCTGTTATCTCGTATACTCTGATAAGACATTGCGAATGGTTCCTTTCTTGGTCTTATTCCGACGATGTATAGGACTCGGTAATGTACAAGTGAGGGGTTCCGGGTTCAGTTCCCAACCAAGGCAGATATGTATGTTCTCAAGCCCTGGGTGTTTTTTTAGTGATGTGTTATTCTTGCTGTCCATGCCATCGCGAGAGCGGAATTAATCCTATCGCGAGAGTATACTTAGATTTATTTTTATTCTTTAAATCCGTCGGCTCGAAAGAGCGAATAAGAATAATGAATGGATAGGTCAAGATGTCAAAATGACGTTCATCTTAATCCATGCGCACGCACAAGTGTTCCGTGTGTAGCGTGCTGAGTCGTTTAATTACTTGATTGCATAATTCAAACACACCTCAGTACTTCATTATGTTACAACATAATTAAGTGTATGCAAAGTGTGTACGAGCGTAAGCTCGCTTTATGTTAGCAGACTATAGAATTATTGCTTTTAGGTGCCTAATTCTATGGAATCCTCGGTTAACCAGAGGTTGTAAGAAGGGTGATAGTCTAGTGGTTTGAAAATTTAACTTCCAAAGGGGAACGGGAAGACTTAAAATTCTGCAAGAAACACTAATTTTCGAAGTATGTGCGTATGAATGAAGCTGTCATAGTCCAGCGTCTCATAGTCTCATAGCTTGCGTCGATGACTGCGATTTTTTTTCACATATTTTTCTGTAGTAAATATTAAAATTATATTTTTTAAATTCCATGTTATTTTTCATCTTTCTTTACGTCATTTTCTGTTTTTTTTAGAAAATCTTAAGTAGTTATGTACAGGCACTCTGTTGAACCTGTTACGAACACGCGTTATATAGATATTATGGAACTAGGCTAAGTAAATACAGTTAAAATTACTTTTAAAATTAAGTACATTAGATAAACTGGCTTACAAGTTAATGGGTGTATTATGTACACACCGCAAACATATTAAGTAAAAGGTACATATAGCATAATTGGTTAATTATATCTTACCTACCCACTTCATGTCAAACTCCTCCATAAGCTTAAGGAAATACTTTCAACAACTATTAGGGGCATGTCTCATCGCTGGAGAAGAACTTGTTACGAGTAAATCGTTTAGTAAATGTATAGAAAATAAGCTATCTGGGCAGTAACAGCACTATTAAGCAAGGGACTATTTTGCTAGCAGGTTGAAAGAAAGACAGATTCATAACTGTTTCCTTTACAACAATATTATAATACCCAAAATGGCTTAAAAAAATACAGCTCTTACTATGGTATGATACTGAAGCATACGATACTGTTCATTGGTTTACAGCAAATAATGTTATCGCTTTACGTGTAGCTAATCTCTTATAGTTGACAATAAGACCAGTGTTTTCCTGTTACTAGCGGGTTGAAATTCCTGTTAACTCATAACATATGCAAAGAATGAGGTAGAAAATTGTGGGTAAATAATGTGGTATATAAAGGTTGTCTAGGAGTAAGGCGTCGTTCGGTGTCGCGGTTTCCTACTTGCTAGTATGCTATAATTCCTCAAGCATCCATCAACTTTAATCATATGGATGCGACATTATCCTGTGATAGTTTCAGGGTTGTAAAAAAGCAAAATTAAGCGAGTTATGTATTATAGTTAAGTTTTTTGAACATGTACAGTAGTTTGACAGACGCTAATGTGAAATACAAAAAATATGTTGTCTGTAATTAGTGGCAAATATGAATGAGATGTTTATTTTATGAGCAAATTTTAACGTAGTAGGTAACCCTACGTACAATGTTGAAGGGTTTAAGATTAGCAGCACTATAGATAAATACGTGGTATTTGGCATATCCGATGTCCATAGCAGACTTAATTATACCGTGGGATATCTGAATATTTTGAGTGGCCAACGCGGTGTAAATAGCTTCATTGGTATAACCGATTACCAACCACTCTTTGGATTCGTCTTATCTATCCGGCTTTTGCGGCGATAGCCTAGCGGTTAAGAATTCGGCCTTCTATTACGGTCCGGGCTCGAATTTTGGTTTTGGCTCATAATGACCCGAATGGCGCAATGGTTAACACGCCGATCGCTGTTCCGAGGGTCCTGGGTTAGATTCCCAGCGAGGCGGCAATTTGAATGATGAGTTTAAATTTCCGTTCTCGGTCTGGGTGTGTGTCCTTGTCTTGTGTGTTGTCCAAGGCACCCACGACACAGGGAATCCTAGTGTGGGGCTTTGAGTGTGAAGCGTTATTTAATGGCCCTCTCGAAACCTCTTACAACATATGTTACTACATCTTCCACTGACAGACACAGACCAGTTACCTACAATTTTATTGTAGGTATAAGTTCTGTCACGCACGTAAACACTGTGGAATGAGCTTCGTGCAATGGTCAACCAAGTTCGAATAAAAATGGTTTTCATTTTCCACATTATATCATATTTATGTGCACGAGTCTTTAATTATGTATGTGTTAATAATTTCAAATTCGTACTCACAAAGCTTACAAGCTTACTTAGGAACAACGCGAACGAAACGACAAAATCCTTATCGGAGCTTAAAGCTAAGTGAAATTGGTTTTGTCTACAAAAACTATTCGACATCATTTATCAAGCACCTAATTGACTTATCGTATTGCGGTCGCGATTCTAATTAATAAAGCACAATATCTTATCGAAGTGGCAGCCGCTGATAGCAATGCTTTTGATAATAGCGTTCGCATTTCGCTGTTAAAGGTTAAGTTTACTTAAACGTGATTTATTATACAGTGCACACGTACTTTGTAGACTAGTTAGTACCTACCTAGTACATAGTTTGAGATCTTGTGCAATTTTAGATAAGGGTGATCGCTCGCCGAGCTACATATGTCAGCGTAACTGTATAATGTAGGCACTTTCTTTTTTTGAAATTCAGAATTGTGATACAAGAATTATGAATTCTTCTAATTTTAAACATACGCGAGCGCCAGCGTTTTTTACGACCGTCAACATTGTGACATCGACCAATCTTTTGGCCTTTTGGGTCCAGGATTTTGATTACAATTAGAGCATGTTGCACCATTCCGCTCCACTATGGGTTGGCGGAGAGGTTAGGTAAACCCAAGTGTTGAAAGTTTTTCGAGATAGTTTAACGACAATCTCCACCGATGGCGGTGTGCACTACGGAATACGGACACATTCAAGAACTATTGACTAGCTAATACTCTTGCTTGAGTCAACCACCAGCTGAGAGCTAGAGATCCCAGTGATTTATTTTTTTCTTCTTCATCTTTCTTTTCCATCCTTGATTTCTTGATTAGGCCTTTAGGTGTTTTGGATACTTATATCCATGGGTGACGCTAATCAATTATCGGATCGTCTGATGGTTTGCAGGTTCACAATAAAAATTATGAATGTTAGAATAGATAAGAATAGCTTGAGTTAGGCCCCCACTGGAATCTTAAAAGCCAGAAGTTTGTATAATGACTTTGTATAATGTATTCTTCTTCTTTCCTTCTTGACCGCTATTTTGGATGCCTTAGGATACTTTCCATTTGCTAGCCATTCATCCGGTCACGTCTATTCGTTCGTCGGTGTACCACGGTTACCACATATGTATAGTTGATAATATCGATTGTACTGAACTGAATACCTACCGTCGCGTTACCATTAAGTCTGTCATGTCGTGTTCTAGGTGTTATGGCCCATTTCGCCGCCATTACGCAGACGGAACGCAACACGTAGACTGTTGGTATTTAGACAATGGTAAGAATTGCCTTGTAAGCTAAAGTTCACAGTAATAGCTGTTGTAACACGAATATATAGTAACGGATAACTGAGCTTAATTTAAATGTCTTGTATCGAATGTGTGCAATAGTTGTTGGTAATTTTTGAATAATAAAATATATTAGCTAGTCGTGGCTTGAACTTTGAAAGCCCTTTCGTTTTCAAATTCTAAATAAACTTGCAATATTTAAGTCCTAACAATGTGAATTGTGTCCGTTTATCGTACTTTTTGTAGTCACTTACTTTTGTAGTCACCTAGACTTAGTCCGGATTTGGGTCTTGTCACAGTTGGCATGGCCGGCATGGAAGAGTGGTGCTGGCTGCTCATTTGCTATTTTACTTTCGTTCGACGTTCATTACTTTCTTTCTTTGTAACAGATATACGAAAGCACCAGTGACCTTCTAACATGAGGTAGTTCAGTTGCTTCTGTGCAAACTAACTATGGGACGATATCTGATACATATCTACATATATCTAATAAAACTATAACTGATCGCTGCTTGTGCATGCTAATCTCATGGATGAATCTATGGCACTTTTTAAGGGAGATAGAGGAGACTGAGGAGTAAGATACTTTTTATCCTGCAGTTCCCGTGGGAAAAACTCCTATGCACAAACGAACTCGCCGGCACAACAAGTAATAAATATTTCTAACGTAAAGGTACTTGTGTTCCAGCATTTCACTGACCCACAAGTGTTTCATTCAGTGACCTAAATATAGCGTATGCAACCCGTGTCGTGCGAGCCGAGATGATTCACACTTGACGCCCACACGGTGAAATGGTCGTATCTGTTAGATCTACACAATACCTTCAGCTAGATAGGCTATATTTTCTAGCCGTTGCGGATTATAACCATAGACGTTCATACATTTATGATTATCTTAACTCATACTTGAGGACATTTTGTTATGATACGACGGTGTCTGGCGCGAAGTTTACCACGAAGTACTACTCTTTGAAGGGTTCTGGGTTCGATTGATTGTAGGGCAGATATTATATGGACATATATACCCATAGACATAAATACACGGTGTGTAGGAATTTATAAATATTGAGTCCAGACCAATTTTTCTTGTTAATGGTGAACAACTGAACAGCTTTTCAACAGTCAGCCATTCTGCAGGGATCAATGCAAACATTAGACATGACAATAGCTACCATTGTTGATCCGTGCCATGTTGCTTCTTAAAATTTCAAAATAATCCTTTTTTTTCGTTTACACACTCATTTCTCCGCACTGAAATTCCCTGTGTCGTGGGCGGCGTAGATAAGTTAAATAACATATCATTCACGATATAACTTGAATACAAACATTTTCTGTCATTTAAATCTAGGTATGCCCCGTCCGGAAATCGAACTTCAGATCACTTCGCAGACGGGGCTGTCAACTAGGCGCTAGGTCGTCTTACTTTAGACATAAACAACAGTGGTACAAAAGTATACCTCTCGTTATTACTACTTATTAATAATACCTGCTTCCGATGGCTAAATATTATTAGAATATGAATTTTAATAAATAAATATTCAATGGTTTCTTTAATATCTGGGTCAAACATGAATCTTACCTTTAGCTTGCAACATGCCTTACCTCTAAACTTTGCTTTTATGATAATGCACTCACGCACAAAGCCTCAATCAAAGGGCTTCATGCCTTCGAAGAAATTAAAATTAACGATATTGCTACACTTCGTGATATAGTTGCAGATAACCCTCTCCTAACTCTAATACCCTGGTAGTGATAACTATGACTATAACTTTATTTTTAATTATGTTTCATTATTGTTCTCGGTAATTTATTGACTAACTAGATTTTCTATCGAGTTCTTGGTGGTGTCTTTGGCGGTAGGACTGAAGCCTGGAAGGCTTGGTACCACATTCATGCTTGATTCAGCCGACAAATAATTTGTTGTGTAGATGAATAGGACTAAGAAAACCTGCACTTTATTTTTTGCTAGTAAAGTACGGGTGATGAGTTTGGTATTACTAATGTCGATGGGTGACGGTGATCGCTTATCATCGAGTAGATTGACTGCTAGTTTGTTGGTTATTTGCATATAAAAATATGAATCAAGCACGGCTCGTGAACAAAGTCCATGTAATATGTATGTGTATTTCACAAACAGAGGAGAAAAAAAGACGTGGCTGCTAATCTATTTACATTCTTTGCTAGCCTGCTTATTTGAGGCATAAGCCTGGTTTTGTCCGTTTATTGCAAAAGTAACGGTTCTTACCTACTAGTATTTCATTATTTGCATGTCATTTACTAAAGTGGTTACGTTTCTTACCTACTAGTATTTTATTAATTTCATGTCAGTCGCTAAAGTGGTTACGTTTCTTACCTACTAGTATTTTATTAACTTCATATCACTCACTAAATTGGTCACATTCATCAACAACGTATTAACCATGACCACTATTTATATAACTCAACATCACACGTATCCGTAACGACAAAAAATCGATCAATCGATCCTACAAAACCTATAACTCACAAGGCGTCAAACAAAATGGTGTCGAGAAACCAATCTTATTAAGCTGGATATAAAATTTCAATTAATTAAACAGTACCGGCCAACGGTGGAGCGTGTCGAATAAACATGAGCACGTAATGACAATAAAGGCTGCGGCGATAGCAGGCGTTACCCGGTGCCCTATACAACGAACGGACACGCGCTACAGGGTGCTCCGGTTTGTTGATGAGGCTAGCTAGTTGGTAATGGCTCTGATTGAAAGCCTAGCGGTCCTGTGTTTGATTTTCGGCTGAGATTGGAATGTAGATTTATGTATAGAATGGAGAATATTATGGATTAAACTCGTTAATTGCCCACTACGGAGTATGGGTCTCTTCTCACCGTACTCCATCATGCTGTTCCATTTGATTGCGTATTGGAGGAGAATAGTAGAAAATAATAGAATATTTATTGTATCTATTAAAATTAAACAATCAAGAAAGGCTTGTATTTGTAATGAGTTTTTGTATTTTAGCCTTAAGCAGGTACTAGTAAGTGCATTTATTAATTTATTGACCAATATAAATTGACTTGTTCTGAATGGGTTAAAGTTGTGATGAGCGGCAGCGGAAGGATGATTTACTTCCATAAAACTATAAAAAAAACCAAAGCCTTATCTGTTGTTCAGCGGACTGTACAACACCCTTTAATTTGTTATTTACTTTTAATAAATTTATTTCTAAGTATTTACCTAATAAAAGTGTGAACAAAATGACACGCTTGGGTATGCGTGTATAAGGTACGTCACAAATGACGAGCGCAACATTTAAATCATCCTGTATACAGCTCGCTTACGGTATATTGTCCTTCGCGATATCGTGGGCGCTACCGCTCGCCCACGGGCGGCCGGCGCGGACACGCTGCGCTCGCGCCGCAATCCAACTATACCGAGCAGGTACTGTAGGGGGGCTGTGATTTGGATGTGGTAAGGATACGAAGAAAATATAGGGTGCTTTTTTTTAAACAGGAAAAATGTAGGAGATTTTTTTGCCAAGATTCGATGTATGTCTGTGTATGTGGATGTCTTCCATTAGAGCTAAATAAAAAGAAATTGTAATTCAAAATGGTATTCGTTTTTACTCGTAAAATTAATTAGACTAATGTAGATATATTAATGTTCAGCTTATCGTAACTGCTAAAACTTCACATAAATAGACACCTTAAATTATCTTGGTTTCCTTAGTATAAATAAATGTCGAAAAAAAATTTACACAGTGACTTTCACGAAAAATCGATAGAATTCTAGTAGGTTTGATTTTAAGAGGAAATAAAAATTAAAAACAATTAATTTACCTAGCTGACTGATTATCAGTAACTTTTCCCCCTAAAAACCTAATTCATGGACACCCTACAAATAGAGCTAACAGGTACAGTATTATTATATGACGCTATATTTAATGGAGTGATTGTTTGTGGTTAATGACCTCGGCGTAATGGCCAGTATCGGCGGACACAATACTGCTCACTGCTCATTGCTCGCCTCCCGATGTGTCAAACGGATTTTTCCTTTTTGCAGCCGCGTTTGGTGTATCTCCAAGTTTTTATGTGACCATTAGTGTGCATGGTTTTTGATAAATTACTTGCAATGGGACGCTAATAAATCTAATTTTTGGTCTTATCATTAGTGTCTAAGTCTAGGAAGTTTTTTTGGCCAGTTAATTTGAGTCTGTCTCTAAACCTGTGCTCTGACTAGGGGCCCGGAGAGCAAGTAAGGGTGTCTTTCCACCAGAGCTAAGCTAAGCTACGCTGCTAAGATATATGACATCCACCAATCACATTCACCTGGCGGCTTGGTAATTGGTGGATGTCAAACGCATCCTTAGCAAGCTACGTTGCGTAGCTTACGTACGTTACGTACGTACGTATTATCTCTGATGGAAAGGCACTCTAAATCCAGTGATTTCATTCTTGTGCATCTCTGGTTTATTGACTGACAGATGATTGCTAGTGTTATAATGGTTACTGGTTTAAATTGGGAAGGATGATTACTTACTATCGTGTTGCTCGTCTGCTCATTTGTCGACTATTCTCATGAAAAAGTGACTTTAAATAAGATGAGCACTTCAAGGGTATTTCTTCGTGTCTGAGACAGCTTACACCCTATAACGTGCACTTTTACATTGTTTCAGTGCTCCCGGTTATCCTTAAACCATCAGAGTCCTCCAATATGACTTATAGCCCGTGCCTATGGCCCCTGTACATACCATGGTTACTTTGTAATTCCTGTTGCCATGATTAACGACGACGAATATTTATCGATGACCTATTCATATAATGGTTATCGAGAAGGATCGCCCTGGGCCCCTGAGACCGATGTCCAGATTTAAAGGAAAATATTTAAACGAAAATTACTATTGATTTACAAAAAATCATCAAAAATTATTATTTGAGGTAGTGCCCAAAATACTGCTAACATTACACCTTACTGCTAAATGAATTTATTCATTGATCTGACCAACGTGAAGAAGCCAGGTAATTAAGATGGCGATGAAAGAACCTTGTTGGCATATGAAGGCAATGTTGGTACAAGGCATTGAGCATAGCAAATGTTACGCAAATATCCTAGCAAGCCCAACAGTATTATGTAAAGAGGTTGGCATACAGAAGTTAATACGCTATTCTATTCGGTTCGCAGACCATAAATACGTCTTAGCGTCAATCCGAAGCACAGACGCACACGACACCATGCATGCATATGCGATCATGCCGTGAGATTTGAAAATGGAACTGCTTATTGTAATCGTTGTTGTGTTACAGCAACTGCGCCTAGGGTTGGCGCGTGGAAATTGCCATTTTGTAACTTACTAGGGTTGTCGCCAACATAATGTTTCTCCTTTTGAATTGTGGACAAAAAAAATGTGAAAGGTGTAATTTGACAACTTTTGTTGTGTGGTGACATAGTTATATCACAGGTTATATCATGGTGTTGGTTTGCTACTGATGAGATATGTACCTTATAGGTCAACAGTTGGAAGGGTGACAGCTAGTGATGAAAATTTTCATTGCTTTGTACATGTCAAATTCCTCGGAACAGCATAAAAACTCTATAATTAGATCAGCTACTAAGCCCCTCCACCAGTGAAGTATTTTCCAGGCTTCCTCAATGATGATGAGACATCCGAGCTTAATGGTGAGCCTTTATTGGCCTGCAGCTAAGAATCGCACAGATGTAAACTGATAACATTTGCTAGTAACTGACAACCCTGTCGCAAACACTTTGCTCAATGGCCCCACTAGGATTAAGTCTCCAAATTTCCTCACACACAAGCTTATGCAGATACAGATCGTGAGTCAACACAAACTCGGAACGACTCACGACTGGACATATGACACGCCCGGACATTGCGGACATGAAACGCCCGGACATTGCGAGTTGCGAGTCGACAAAACACGCGTTGATACTCGACACGCCACACTCGACGCTCGAATCCACTTGTAAATGCACGATCATTTGCAATTTGCGCGTCATCGTTGTTTCTCTCGTTTTGTGTAAATATCCCGCGAACGAGACGAAAGTTTGTTGTGGTAAATGCGTACGAAATACGTTACAGACGCGTTGTTGATGAAGGAAGTCGTGTAAATTGGCTTTTAAAATTAGTTTAATTATGATATAAATATTGAAGCAACACATTTCAATGCTTCATTGTGGACGTAACGCAAAATTTGGTAAGTTACAGATGCGTTACCAATCAAGAAGAATTAACATTGCACTAAAAATATGGAAAAATATTAATCACCTTATCTCATCAAAGTAATTTTTGAAGTAAAAAGCAGGTGCTGTTGGAACAAACCAGCTATAAGACGGCGTAGCGGGGCGCACACAAGCAAGCTTCTTTAACAAGCAAAGGGGAGGTTGCATTCATTTGACGTACAAAATCTGACAAACGATAGACTAAAACACATTCTAATCCTTACCTCAATCAAAACAATCTAGTTACCCATAAACAAAGCATTATAAGTACAATAAAATTAATAAACGTACACAAGTGATTACGGACAGAAATTATAGCTCTAAGCGTACTTACTACTTGCGCAAATAACTTCGTGTACAAACGTTACATGATACAATCGGGGGTATCTACGGCTCGGTTTATCTCAGTGGGGTCTATTTGAGTTGATGTTGCGGTTCTAATGTGGTTCCAGTCAAAAGACGATGTGTCTAGTTCTATGAGATTTCTGTTACACTGCTACCTTAACTATTAAGCTCTACCATAGGTAGGTAACTAAAATTGTTATCATCTTTATAAAGTTGATTGATGTTGCTGACGGAGTTTTCATGGTAAATAGAACAGACGTTTATTCTTTTATTTTGTTAATACTACTGGAATTTTTTGAGCGAAATACAAAATAAAATAACAGGTGATTAGAATAAGAATTACCAATGTATTTTAGTCGTTTTTAAAATCTACAGATGTAAAAGCGGTAGGTCCTTATCAATCAAACCGCGAAGACTCCGTAACGTTTAGAATTTAATATCCATTAAAAAACTCTGTGACCCGTTTAAAGTACAAAGTTAGGAGATTTCTAAAATGGCGGGTTTCGTAACCCACCTGCCACGTTGCAGTTTCGCCACCACTTGATAATCTGTCACACAACACTGTCGACACGTCTGCAACGATACGTTCACTCAAAACTGTAACATTTAAGTGTACACAAGTGTACATTGTATAAACAACCTGTACCTGAGTGTACACGTTACATAGCATTCGTTGAATTTATCCCATTAATAGCACTTCTCACAACTGACCTTAAGCCTAGTGCATACTTCCTCTTACTGTTCTATTGAAGATCGTTGGAAGGTTTTGGGGTTCCAAGTACACAGAATACAATCTTTTGCACCCCATAAATTTTTTTTGGGAAATAATTTTCTAAAATGGTACAAATTTAGGTTAGTCACTGTGTGCACTAGTAGTGTACTAGTAGGTGTTAGTAATTCAGCTACAGTATTATTAGGTATCATCATCATCATCATCCCAACCCATAATTATCTCTTCTTTAGTCTCGGTTCTCCTCTCATAATATGACGAGTACGGTTATAGTTAGTTGGACTTCACACGGCTTTGAGAATACGAAGAACTCTCAGGTATGAGGTTTCCTTACGATTCTTTCCTTAGAAAATACAAGTGATCTATTTTGAAAGTAGTTGCGCATATAGAATTCGAAGTTACGCCCCCTCTAAAACCATTTTGCTAAGTGCGCCATAATTTAATATAAATTGTACAAGGTTTCATCCACATCGCTTGGACTCGTGGCGAACGACTACGGTCCGTTTTTCACGATCGTTTTTGCCGAGAACGTGCAGGATGTGGAATGAGCTTCCTTCTGAGGTATTCCCGTAGCGCTGTGACATGGGGTTCTTCAAAAAAGGTGTAAAAAGAGTTCTCCTTTAGGGCCAGCGTTGCACTGGTGACTCGCCTGGTGTTGTTCGTGTCTATAGGCGACGATGACCACTTACCATCAGGTGGCTCGTCTGCTTCTACGTCAGCCCTTCAGGCTATAAAAAAAGGTTTCAACATAGACAAGAAGAGATCTTAATTATCATAATCAGAATGACTGTTACAGCACAGTGTTAGAACAATAACGTGTAATAACGAATGTCAACACACGAGTGCAAGGCGAAGTGTTTGCGAAGTGAATTGGACTAAGTCGTGTCGAACGCGCAATGTCAACAGAAGGTACCACAGGTTACTCGTGAGGACTATGTATTTCTGACGCGTTTGTTGCAATGTTGTCATGACATTCAACAAAAGATATAATTAATGGCTCAAATTTTAGAAGTATGGATTATAGAATTCATGAATTATTTTAATTTTTATTCCAAGTGATTTTTGTCAATCAGTTAGACCACTTTAGAACCTCTTCTGTCCGATTCTTACAATCTGTTCTCACCAAGCTGAAACCGAAATGAATTTCTTTTAGAAGGCCCTTTGAAACTAATTGACAATTAGTGTTATAGCCGCAACTCTTAACCACCCATAAATTCTATCCTCACACAATGTGATACTCCATAACTCTTGCCAAAAGTAGAGATACATAGATTATTACCTACAGAGAACTCAAGATAAAATCCCAGATAATTTCAAAAACACACTAAATTCAAATTAGCCGCGGAATCGAACTTAGACCTCATAAGATTCTGCCAACCACTCAACATTCAAACCCGTTCGCTGCCACGCAAAGCTCAGACTTCCGTATAAATATCTGAAAATCGCTCGTGTAGGTTGTTGAAGTGTCGAGTACTGTCGAGTCGCTGACTGTATCGGACGGCGTGTGTCGTGATTTGTGTCTCGTACAGTGTACTGTGTAGTACATGAGCTCGTGGTGTTTGGCTGTTATTTATAACCACCCGAATATGCACTCGACTGTTTTGGTTACTGTTTACGGTGTAATATACAGTCGGTATTACAATATTACGTTACCACTAACCGCTCTCGCTTACGGTTATCTTGCCTTGGTAACCGCACCTGAAAATCTTTACACTGTGCTAAAAATATTCGTTATTGATTAAGCACCAATTATAACATTTATTTTTGTTGTGAAGAAGCTATCTTGTTAAGCGTGTTGTAAATATCTAACTGACCAACAGCTAATGTTACGAGTCTTACGTCATTTACTAACTAACAAACACTACGAAACATCCTAGGCAATTTAGTCTTATTCTGTTTCGGGCGCAGTTGTTCTGAGCGGCAGCGGAAGGGTTGCTATGTTCTCATTTGCAAAAATAAGTCCATAAAAAACTGTTTACCTGTTAACACATCATTGATGTGTATGTACATCGCATTAATTTTGAACTGGTAACCCTATAGCTGATATTATTTGTGTAACTCAAATCAGCCCGTCGCCGGTTGTATGAGTTACTGTACAATGTCTAAATTATGGTTTCTGCATGCATGTGCCAGAGAAACTACTCGTTAGCAAGAAATCCTAGATTGATTTATACGGTAAATATGTATATTCAGCTCTGATGACTTGTGCTAGGGCTACGGTTTTTTCGTTTCGTGCACCTACGGCTGGTTCCAATGTTTAGGGAAAACGAACTTAAAGATTAGTTCCTTTGGGTTGGTTTTTAATTGTGTTTGATGTGTTGTTTGTTGATTTTGTTCATACGATCTTGAACAAATATTAGAATCTGTTTAATTCAAATAACTATTATTTTTCGCGATTGACAGAAGACATAGTAAACCAATAAGTCAGAAGCCAACGGTATCAATTTGATTAAAATAATTTGGTATTTCTTATTATTAGTTCAAGATTGTTTGTGTGTTTTCAGATAACATATTGGTCACCATAATTTATGATTGTATCTGTGTGGCTTTTCAGCTTAGGTAAATGTTTTTCGCAAAATGAACTAAACAAAATTTCCAAATTTTTACAAATGTAGGACGTTAGGAGTACATATTGTTTTAGGTCGGTCACAGATGTCATGGGTGGCACGAGAAGGATAGAGCTGTGTGTTCCTTTTCCATCTTAATTCCATAAAAATAAAAAACAACAATTTTTTTTAATAACGTTGTGAGAAGCTTGAGACTTGGCACGGAGAGACAGAAGACAGATAAAGTGCATGTAAACATAATTAAAAAACACACATTGATTTCCGTCAATGTATCGATCGAGGTTGGAACGCGGCGCGGATTCAGTTGTATTTTTTATTACGTCATTTATTTTTCCGATTATATTATTATTCGCGATGGTTGTTCTGCACTTGTGACTTTAAGGTACTTCTCACACAACGCTATTTATGAGCTACGCGACTGCAACGCAACCGAAAATTCGCTGTATCTGACACTGTTCACTGACAGGAGATGCGTCTACGATCTGTCTCGTGTCAGTCAAAAGTGTCAAATACAGCGAAATTTTGGGTTGCGTTGCAGTCGCGTAGCTCATAAATAGCGTTGTGTGATAAAAGCCTTAATGTGTAATTAAGCACAAACATTTTTTTGTATTCCAAGATATATGCCAGTTCACGCTGTCCAAGAGAAAGTGAATCAGCCCAGCATCCACGTTCCCACGCAGCGTGGATATGATAAACTGTATTAATTACATGTACAAGCCGCAATTTATATCACAGGAAACCAGGTTTCCACTTGTGCTAAAACACAGTTTTTATTGAGTGTGTGGAATATGAACGGGACAAAAATTACATATGTCGGCAGACTACACACTAAGTATAGCCCTCTATCTTTAAACCACGTCTAAGTACTTCGGAATACCGTTAGTTTGACTGAAGCACTAGGATTTACAATGTTAATTGCATGTAGATTCTCACTTGTCACTTAATAACTTGTCAGAACTCGTGATTAATTCAATGATGAGTGGCACTTGTCCTTACTTGGTGAATCGGATATTATGTAGTCTAGAAGATCTATCAGATTACTTCTAACTGTGCAAGACTATAACGACTCACAAAAGTTTTTTGGAAGATGTGGTTTTGCTAGGGTAGCGGATAAAACCCGACCACAGTAATAAATAAATATATATGTTAGTTGTTCCAAGACTTTAAAAGAATCGGCGATTTTCCAGAACTAAAACCTCGTTCGTTAATCAGCAGTAAGACCTGGTCTAGCATGAATGGAGCCCCTTACATCTTTAATGAAATTTTATTCAATACCCAATTTACAAACTTCACGTATTCACATCACAATAAAAAGGTTTATTAGTAATTGACATCTGGAAAGTACGATTATTGCGAATCATTATAGCCTTTCTTTACTGTTAAACGGCTACAAAAACTAACTGTAAAATTAACTGAAAGAAAGTCAAGGAAGGTAACACACGCCAATAAATACATAACACAAATGTATGATAATGGACTCAATGGATATTGCGGACTTAAAATTGCCGTAAAATCGATTAAGTGCCACGGGATTTTTATAATCAATCAGGGCATTACGCAAAACGCATTTTACATTTTTAAACCGCTTGTTTGATTGCGAGCGATTGGAAAGTTTTTAAAGGATAGCAAACGAGCACGTACGAGTACGCACCCTTTCGCT
>DWJQ01000193.1:0-16985 GCA_018248915.1 Hesperia meskei straton | reverse complement strand
CATACGTACTGAAATTCGTCCTACATTAATTCCTAAAGAATTTTTTACCACCAAATATTATTTTTCTAGTTTTTATAGTCATTTTGTAAACACCGCCATCTATTGACAACTACTTACAACAACAAAAACAGGATTGTATCTGTTAAGAAATTGGCGGAATCTTGTTAGATCCCGCCCATTTCTTTATCCCCCTCGCCCCGCAAAGCCTCACGCGATCTTTCATAGAGAAAACCACATACAACGTCTCCTCTCTATATTTGCTTCATGGCTTGTTGAATGATCGTCGTCAACCTTTGACATCCCACTAATTTTGTTGATGACATTCCATAGTTTTTTTGCTATTGACAAATAAAGACATGTCGACATGTCTATCATAAACGAAAATTGAACTTGGAACTCCTCGCGGCACAGATAGGCTTTCCACCGACTAGACTACGCGGTCGTCTAATTAATTTTTGATATGCACACTACAGGACAAACAGAGACCTGCGTTAAGATATTTTGAACTAAACGAAATTTCAAATACTTTATCTACTGTTAGAAACCTCTGCTTTATTATGTGCACATATAGACAACATATTTACGTACATATCATTGTGTGTCACAATCTCACAATGCAAGTACTTGATCTTGAAGCGCAGATTCTAAAGTTGATTGCAGCACCGCGGCGCGGTGTCGAGTCGATCCTTTTGTGCGCCCTCGCGCCGGGGTCTTTTGTCAAGATCAATGAAACTTCACTGTTGCTCTCGAGAAAAAATAGCGCCAGAGGCACGATTTTGCAATAATATTTAAATTTATATGATTTTGCATTCTAATTGGTTTTATAAGTTTCAAATTTTAGACAAGAGCATTTATAAAAGGGCAAAATAATACGACTCGTGTTACAACGTCGGATACATTTTATTGAATGATCAATGTATTGACAACAACAAATCTTTCTTTGCTGTCGTCGTTCCATTTTCAAATAGGTACCGGCCGGCCAGGTCGCTGGCCAGTAACGTTTTAATATAGAAAAGTTTTAATAAAGAAAAGAAAGAACTCTCTTTCCTCTCTTCTCCACTTCCCTAAAACACTACTCTCCTCAAAAGCACCGCTCCTCTTAATAGCACCTCTCCACTCCACATCTGGCATCACCAGTATGCCAAAACTGCCCTCGCTTCAGCACATCTCATATCACCACCTCCTGCAGACATTGCTCCTCACTGTTGTTATAGCACAGGCATAAAAATCCTCCGTTACGCATTGGTACATAACATAGTATCTTAATGGACAAGAGTGAGAGATGAAACGGTGTCAATCTTTATTTGAATTTTCAATATGGTGTAATTTGATTTTGTCGCATTCTGTGAACGTATCACACATTGACTTCATTTGTCACGGTAATAATAAATGAACATATTATATATAGCTTGAATATCTTTTTTGTTTTGATTTCAAAACAGATGCCTCAAACTAGTAGGCCACCATTCACGTTACAACATAGATAAAGGATTAGAAGTTCTTATTAACGGAAAAATTAGCCAATGGCTTATCTTCCACATGTGTGATTTGAATTCGAATCTTGCAAGAAGCTCTTATTTTGAAATTATGAAAAGTACGTACAAGTATTTTTTCACTTTTAGATTTTAAATAAAACCCTTGCCAGGAAAAAATCTTATGTCAACGTTGCAATGAAAATTGGTGTCATTTAATAGGCCTGCCCGGCTACTATTGCCTTAACGCCTCTCATAGTGGGAGATCTAAGCTCAGTAATAAAGGAATTAAGCCAGGGAGGTTTCCGGTTGTAATGACGAAATACGCTCGCAACCCGGCGGGTGACGACCTATGCCCAAAGTTATACTGTGACTGTGACTGCTAGTGGCAAATTTTTGACATCTTGGTTTGACGCAGAAAGGCAGCAGAACAAGAAAAAATTCGAATACTAGAGTTGCACCCGTATAGAACTCGTAAGTCATGCTCTAGGCTGCCTCGAGACAGAGCATCTCAAAATACATATGATAAGCTGCCAAATAAGAAAACTAAGCATTAACGCAAATACTGGTAAACAAACACATACACCAGTATGATGTACGTAGACAACGAACGTTTTAGTAAGAAGACAGCTTGAAGAAACAACAAATTAAGTAAAAGAGGCAAATAGGTGGAATTCCTATTTATGGTAAAGTTTTAATTAATAAACTTGCAACTGTTGTCGTCGCTTGTGTTATAAATGGGAGAAATTCTCTTCCCAATTGGAGTTTTCTCTACGATTCGGTATCGACTTCAATACTGGGTATTCATGTGGCTTTATTAAAAGTTTTCAAGCGGCGGTTTTTCCCACTTGACCCAATCTCAACCTTTACAAATTCTGTAGAGGCCTCTCGTAACGAGTTCTGGTCCAAATACATCGAAATCGTCAATTAAGAACTCTTTGATCATCCAATAAATTAGATCACTAGAAGACTTACTTCAACTCATTATGTCCATCCTATCCATTATGAATGTTGAAGAGATCTGAAGCTGAGTTCAGGGTGCTTATTATACATGTATTGCTCCAGGAACTTTTACTAAGATCAATAGTGGTCGCCAATGAAACTCCGACCGCGCCCAACTTAATTGATCACTTGTAAACTACACAACCATTCGGCAATAAACTTTTCATGATCAAAAGTTTACGATCTACTAAACCGTGAACTTGTTAGACTTAAATTGATTACGCACACACGACGAAAAGTAACGGGGAAAATATCCGCAAAGCGGTCTCCTATCATGTAATGACTATTTTTGGTGTATCACAAAAGACTTATGGTTGACGTGACTGACGTGTGTGAATGTCAGTGTAACGTGCTATGTCGCAAACACGTATGAAAGTAAATGAGAGCACTAGGTCAGGATATAAAGGGATTGCCAATGACGATATGAGTGTCGTCCTTTTTGTGAAGATGAACAAGTATCAATAGGTCAGGATATGATAAGCTTGTCCACGACAAAATATGATCGTCGTTCTTCTTGTCAAGATTAAATAGCATCTTTATCTTCTAATTGGACTAACCATCCTAGTCCCCGTTTAAGTCTTGTTGTGTCCCGGATACAGATGTCAGGGACGTGCTACAGGCATAGATTACAATTAAATAATTTTTTATTTATTCCTTTGCTACAGGCTCGTTTGCTGTCTTATTCCATAAACAAAAAAGTATCGTTGCAAATCATTACGTTATTTACAAATAGCGTAGCAACCTTTTCTCTAACTCTTATTTATCTCCCGGACTCCGGCATTCGTAGCATACTAAATCTTACTTATTTTGTTCTTTCTTGTTATTTATTCGATGGTAACGGAGAAAAGAACAACAGCCACCAGGTACAATTCCATTCCAGTTTTAATTTTCATTGTTTGATTCATTTTAACCTGAATCATGTATATGACAAAAAACAAATCCTATTTTAAAATAAATTGCGTAATATTTTTAAAGCAAGTAATGCTGTATTACCTACTTCTTATTACGTGGCTTATCTGTAAAACATGCAACGAACATGTTAAATTCATAGATTACCACATTGAATGTACTAAGTGAACTGGCAACTGCGAATTGGTTACATTATAACTTATTTATAACACAGTTGCGTTCATATACTAAAATAATCGCAATATCGACCAGAACTCATAAAGCACTGTAAAAAATCAAATAGCCATAATTCATGGGTTAAGGTCACGCAGAGATGAATTGTGCAATGATGTACGCTCTGCTGAAGTTCAGGGCATGTATCGACGATACGTGAACACATAGTACGGTGAACATGGACATTGAACAAGTTAAAGTTGAAAGAGGCGGGGTGGGCGGCCGGAGGGTAGGGGATAGGGGTTAGTGCGCGCGTCTATCGATTTTCCCAGCCGTTGCGAACATCGTGCTGCCCCTATCTCCGTAAATGCCAAGATTATGGCTGCACGTTTTCCGCGGCTGCTAAACATAACTGCAGGTTCATGGCTTCTTAATAAGGTCGCTTATTTGTTTAAGGTCACTGCTAACATTTTGCTCGCAATCATTTATGTGGGATAAACATTATTCTTTGTCACCCGCCTAATTGGCTACGCATGTTGAGCTTAGGTCAACTAAGGGTTTAGCTGTTCACATTTATTTTATTGTACTTTACATAATAAATTAAAATAACTGCAGGAGGTAAAAAAATGAACAGAAACGCAATAATTGTTCTCTGGATAGAATAAAATGTGTGAAGAGTTAATGCTCGAAACAGCCTCCCACGATTTCAATGGAGCGTAGGAGGAAGAGTGACATTCAAATTAGACTAGAATACCTGTTCGTATATGTCAGGCTTTCGCGTAATCTAGGCTATCCTGTGTTCACGAAGTTGCACGTGGAAATGTAGCCGCCTACGTTAACTTGCTTTTAATACTGCAGTATCTACTTTTAGTCCGAGAAATTTTAATCTTAAGTACGGTGCAGTACCTTTTAAATAATAATTGCATAGCATAACTTTCTCATTGCAAGAATAGAGTTTCCTTCCGCAATGTCAGGGGTATAGCCCATGTTCACCACGCTAGCCAAGTCTGATTGGCAGGCTTCACACACCTTTGAAAACATTACGGAGAACTCTCCAAGTATGCAAGTTTGATCGAGATGTTTTCGTTCACCGAAACAAGTCTAATAATGATTAAATGTTAATACGACACATTTTTTAATGACTGAGAAGCGGGTGTAAGATTCTGACTCAGACCTTCTATTCGTTTCTATAATCTCTGCTTATTATGTACCGGCTGGTCAAAAATCAAGGCAATAATTAAGTACTGTGTTTTTGTTGCTTCAATGCATTTATGATTATAGTGCCCTAGTTCTCCCAGAATAGAAGATACCCGTATTGAATTACCTATCTATTAGATTTGCACGTTTATTCTTTGACTAAACTCGGCTTAACGTGAGTACAGCTGTCATTAAAATTCAAAAGGTCGGTTTGCGGATAGCGTATCGCATGCCCACAGCTTGTTCCGTTTACGAAGTGAATTCTTTATTCATGATACCGACGAATATTAAATTAACGAACGAATTTTCATTGCTGTGCATTAAATTGCAAAGCCATAAAATAAATAATAAATCTAGTAATTTACAATGATATAACATGAATTCTATTTGTTTGTCTCATATAGATAGGTAGTCGTGTTTGTAAATATATTTTTGTATTGAAATTGAAAGTTTGTGAAAAAGTCGAGGTTAGGTTACGGAGTTAGATGAATTGTCCGTAGTCGCAGGCAGTCTGAATATATCAGTTTAAATCTACATTCGAGAAAATATTGCTTTCAAGGAACCAGATAAATGAAAATTGTGTAATGTATTCTACATTATCCTAGATAGGATGATAGGAAGATATCGGTGATAATTTTTATTTTAAACTACAGTTGGTTAGCGACAGAAAGTAATCTTATCGTTTTTATCTTATGTACGAAAATTTAATTATAGAATTTGGTACTAAACTGTATCCTGTAATAGTTTCCATGTAAAAACATGGAGATTTTTATTGTTGTAAAACATAGAACTATTACGAGATTAAAAAAAACTTAGAGTTAAAAAAATTGTACTAAAACCACCTCAAGTTGCAAATGTGACCGAGAGCAGAAGAGGCATTAAGCTTTTATCTGCGTCATTTGATGTAAAATAGAAAGACCTGTCGCAGATGCTAAATGCAAATAACGGACAAACGAGCAGAGCACTAATCGTAAACGGTCACCGACGCCCATGGATATCTCTAATAAATACTAAACACATCACTAAACGAATTCCAGCTTAAAATAGAAGAAAGATATAATTAGGAGTCTTAATACACCTGGATGTCTTCATTTCAACTTTAATCGAAAATATTATTGCAGGCATAGTCTGTGCAAATGTACTAAATGTATCAAAAATACTGCTTACTTGGTACAAAATGCATGATTTATCAACAGTATTCAATTATTTTATATATTTTTGCTCAATGAATTCAATGTAGTTGCATCAATCTATGTACTAACGTATTATATTTCAAATTCAAATACACTTATGTTTCTAATCTATGATTCGTTTGGTGAAATAACTGAACAGGTAAATACTAAATACTAAAAAAAATTATAAGGTATAAAACTATTCATTTGCTGTTACTGAATTGTATTGACATTTACTAATGACTTTTCTACGAAAGAGGCTGAAGCAAAAAAAATGAGAATTAGAAGATTGGATTGGGGAATTTGTACCAAAAAAACTAATTGTTTCGTCTGAAGTGTACAATGAACACCACTTGTTAACATTTGATTGATAACGTACAGCGCAGAATGAAATATTTTCTCTACAAGGTAACAACTCTCAAGGTAACTCGTGTAACTTGCCATTTAAAATTAGACTTTTAATTACAAAGCGCTCCACAACAATCTAATTAGTGTAATCACGGAATAAATATTCCTCAGTGAAGAGGTGACCGCTTCAGACTTTGTTCAATGTTTAAGGCTTTATTTCATTCCGCCCTTTAATAAATTCCCCTGGTTCATTGCTCACCTTTCTGAAAGGATATTTACTTTTCATTAGAGCGTCTTGAAATTGCTGTTCTTTAATCCGCTGAATTGTTTTGAGACTTGTAGTTTTGGAGATGTTTTGTAGCTTTCTAGCGTAGTTTTTTATATTTAATTTTATTGTTTCGATATTTTTGTTAACTTGCAGCGTATTCGTTGTGCTTTTTTTATTATACTACGTTGACATTTGACAACCCACACGTAATATCGTCATTTGTCCTAGCTATTTAATAACTCTAGTAACGCATTGATATAAACTCAGAATGACAGTTTTAAAAGAAATAACTGAAATATGTATTGTATACGTTATCCAGTCTTAAAAACGTTAAACGCTAGTAACTCCGAAGTACATTAAAAAAGAAACAACTTATTAGCATGTAAAACTATAGTTTACAAGCTTTACACATAAATAACGTATTTTTTCAGGCATAAATCAGCACATAAAACCCTGGTAGCTAAATAGACGATTTAAAATGTCTGAATAGCGTGACTAGAATATATGTACAACGAAAGGAAGTTCTTGCGTGTCTTCTGAACTTAGGCAACCAGAATAGATGGCCCTCTTGTTTGGCACACAACAGAGTTTATCTTTGATTTTTATGCCGGTTCTTACGCAAATAATTAGATTTTTTAGTAAATGAAGATGAAGACAGTGGTACACATGTGTGCACATTATCTTCGCATCGTCATAGCTTCCAAACTCCAATGGCGGGGCTGGATGTCATTTCAGAGTTGCCAGACTAAAAATTAGGAAGTTGTCTTAGGTTTCTGGACTTTATTATAGTAACTACTTTCTTAGTGAGTTAAATAAAGAAAAATGAAGGACATGTTGAATTAAAATTTGATCAGTATTCAGTAATCAACAGCAACAGCCGAAGCCTCATATTTATAACTGTCGCTCAACGACAGAGTTAAGCACAGCCTAAAAGGTCAAGGCTTTAAGAGGTAAAGAACCTTTTCTTATATTAACACTTTCAGGAATACGTTGTTTTTTTTTCTACTTTGAGTCATCAAAAAACACATATCTGAATGCTCATTGTATCTTCTGAAAGACAAGATATTTGAATATTTTTTGATTCCCGATTTTTAATATTGTTTTCTTTCATTAAAAGTTTTTTGTAAAGTTTCTGGAAAGTCGTTTGCTTTTCTATTTAGTGTACGAGTCACTGGCTTTTGATGAATCATAATGTAATTTTGGTGCTTCATCTCTATTCTCTATTTACATGAAATGTCTGAGAATGTTCCAGCGCCTTCTTGTCGCAGTCAAGCATGAGGTCATGTGTTGATGGCATATAGTGGGTGAAGTGAACTCATTATGTAAATGAATTCTCACGAATAGTAGATTATCCTTTGATATCAAATATGACTCAAGTATTAGCACTGAAAAAGTAATGCAAAAACTTACAATTATAGAAGCAAAGAATGACTAAACCTAAATAAGACTTAAATGAAATGACTTAAATTAAAAATTAAATTAAATGAGACACGAAATGAGGCTTCATCTCGATCCATCAAATTAAGATTAAATATATTTTTTAAATCAAGTCTACCTCCGTCTATTAAATCCATAATGCAGAAAAGGATTGTTTAAGGGAAATTGTGTTTTTGTTGTATTTATCGACCAAGATACACTTGTATGTCATTATTGATCTAATGATCATCAACAATTAAATAAAAAGTTATAAACGTCTGTTGGAAATCATCATTACATTGCAAAAGATATACCTATTTTTTAAAACATTTGGCTACAACCAACTAATTGCCCACTACTGATCACGGGTCTCTCCTCATCATTAAAGAGGCCCAGAGCATACTCCACCACGCTGCTCCAGTGCAGATTGGTGGATCTTTTAAAACATTGATTGTTTATTATTGTTATTTTGCTACGTCTATCCGAATGTCTATTTGTCTGAGATTTCTGACTTTGACATAGGATTTGTAATTCAAACTTGTTTATTTAAAATTTGTAAGCTAACTAAACCTAAATGCCCCGCTCCACTTTAAGCCTCCGGTAATTAATTTCAACGCTCGGCCGGCTAATTACGAGTGGAGGTCAAACACAAGGTCATGTGAAGGTTGACATGAGCATCCATATTGGAGGCCGAATACATCAGGTTATCTTCGCTAGACCTTTTGACATGAAATGTCTCTCACTTCGTTAGGTAAGGGTTTGTGTGCTAAAATGAAATGAAACGAATTCTTTTAGGTTCCGCGATGATTTTTTTTAACCGTAGGCAGAAGATGATTCATTTATTTATCATTAAAAATAGTAAATTCACTTTTACGCCCAACTTTTCTGTTGTATAAGGGGACTTCGTACAAACGAATGTAAAAATTGATTCAAAGCAAACAACTAAACAACTGCCAACTAAATCAATTACATTCCATCCTCGTAATTTATTATGAAGCCCTTTATTGAATCTGGTCAACGAAATAAAGAATGCCCGCGTAGCACTCGCCATCAAATGGATTGCATGTGCTATTATTCACTACTATGTTTTCCACTCACAATCAGACCGTAAATGAATTAAAGGCGGTTACACGATATAAGCCGCCAGCAACAATTTTATTGAGTTATGTAACGCTATTTGTTAAGAGCTTAAATTTATTTGTACCGAAGAAATTAGAAATAGTAACGCAAACGTTTTTGTCGAAATACCCTCAGGACAGGACAGGACAATGTGAAATTACTTATAGTAGTAGATAGAATACATCTAAATAAGTACTAAAATATTAATTATATGAAACTAATTATAAGTTAACCAGATTAAGTCGATGGGTAGATAATAATTTTAGTACCAATATTATTTAAAAGTGTACAAAAATACATAATAGTAACAAGTTTAGAATGGGTCTAAGCATTAACTTCGCCTACAAATCGATGTAACGGATGCTGCTTTCGATGATTTTGAATAAATTTCCACTTTTCTATTCCGAAAAGCTCATTAAATTTATCTTTTCCAGGATGCCGTCAGCAGCGCCCCCCGCCGAGAATGGCACCGTCCCTCGCAGCGAGCTGGAGCAGCTCCAGATGCGAGCTGGTCAGGTCACTGACGAGGTTAGTATTGATTACATAGTATGGCCTTGGACGGTTTAGCATGTTTTTTTTTCATGTAACCACAAGGTTACACCAATATCACACATCCGGCGACTGAAGGACTTCCAAAGTAAAAAGTTGAGAAATAAGTCAAGGTATCATTTTATTTAACCGGCCATATACGAATACCGATACACACTTGGAAATTAAATTTTGTATGTGCATATTTTTAGTGGTTTAAAAATTCATTCCTTTAAATAAAACTGTTACTGGTCGATGTCTGAAACTTTGAAATATTTGAAAAGAAAAACAACATACCTATACCTCAACAATTTTTAAAATATTTTGGGTTTATCTACTTTAATTCCGTTGATCCTAAAAATGGTTAAGCCTGTTTGGATATGCTTAAAATTAGCATGTGGCTTATGGCATATGGTCAAAAAAATCCCGTCTAATCATTTATTAGAAAAATGATGTCAATTTGAGTCGGTTGAAAGTTTGATTAATTAAAGTCTGGTGTCGCAAAGCGAAGCGTGAGCAGGTTACTAGTAATAAATGATGTTCAAGACAGTGTGCCCCAGGATACAACCTTGAGGTGCTCCGTAATAATTCTGTCTTTGTGCGTCATTGTCTAAGTTTGTTAAGTCTACAAGCTAAGATCCAAAGTAATTACGTGACAAACGATGATCCAAAATGTATAACTTAATGTAACAAATTCTCTAGTAAATTGATAAGTATCTGAAAACCGCGGATTAATTACCAAAGCTTTTACAAATTTCTAGTATCACATTAATGTTTTTAATAATCTGCTGTCACTCATATTATGTGAACGCTTATTAATAACAGTCTTATTTAATTTTAAGTTACAGTTTGTTGACAACATTTACCGACAGTAAGTCAGTAGTTTATGGTAATGTTATTTAATTATTATGATGAACGATTTTCTCACTTACATAAATTTTATAATTTCAGTCTCTGGAGTCTACTCGACGTATGATGCAACTATGCGAAGAGGTACGTTCACGTTTTGCACATAAGTAACATTTATTGAAATTAAGTACAAACAATACAACTGTCATAATTTAAGATTGTAAACCGAAAGAACAGCGAAGTTAAAAGACTCGACGGTCCTATTTTATGACAGTTTCAACATTAACATAATTATAAGTATAAGAATTAAAAATGGGAGTAACTACATATTAGTGGTGGTATAAAATTTTCGAGAATACCTCCCAATTATATTCACTTAATTCCCCATATTCTTCATGTTGATTGTTAAGAGTTTAATTGTTATAATTTATCACTTACATTAATTAATGTTCACCAAGAAAACAACATTGTCCCCATCTTATTTAAAATAAATTTGAAATAACAAGAAAATATATTTGACAAACGTACAAAATAAGAGTAAATTGAATCAAAGAATTGCGTAGACTCGCATATTATGTCGTCGTATTTCAGTTTAAGTAAATTTAAGTTCCCCCTCATAGTTTTAAGTGTTTATGTTTACTTCCGTTGGTTATGTAATTATTTGTGATCATCTGTGAGAGAGGTGTTCTCGATGCGAGGGAGTGAGGGGTATAGCGGAAGTGTCCTGGATAGCCCCAAGCTCGGTTTGATCTCCAATGCCCCGTCCCCTACCCTTTAGGGCGCAGCCTTTTGCTATCCCTGGCTGTTGTGTATCGATGTCGCTAATATTGATGTTATATATTATTCGATGTGTATGTATATCTATTGTAGCTGTCCGATTATGATGTTCCTATATACTTTTGTTTTTCATATCCTTTGCGGTATATTTATTTTTGTTATTGTTTATTATTTTAACCATATGGGTGTTGCATGATACGTGTCTAACTGTATCCAAGTGTTAGAGGTCTCAATAGCCCTTTGTGTTGTTTGTAGCATTGTAAATTTTATGTGAGCAAATTCAAGTGCCCAGCCTTTGGTGTTGACAGTTAATTGGAATTATTGGTAATTTTATAAAAATTTTAGTTACCTGTCTGTATACACCAGGTGACTTCGTCTATTAACTGTCAGCTTCCAATTATTTATGTCCAGTGCTGTTTTGTTTGTTGGTTCCATAGCATGAAGCCATCATAAAATAGAATATATTCAGGTCCCTTCCTAGTTTAATGAAAGTTAACAATCCTTAGCCAGTAAATTGTCTCTGATATGTGCGCTTTACTATTCAAATAGTCTGTTCTGTTGTGCTTGGGCCTGCTTTCAAAATTAAATCCTTATACTTGGACGCCAATTTCTCTTAAGTTACTATCTGCCTGCGAGGCATCACCTCCTACGCACTTTTTAACAGTTTTACTTCCTCTCTGGTTCTCATTAGATTCCTTTTTTTCCTCGTTTAATGATTTTTCTAACGTTATTTTTCTGTTATCAGAAATAAATCTTGAAATACTTCAATATTGAACATCCCAACACAACTAATGATGTCTACATTGATTCATATTCAATTTAAGTTTGTTCTATCCTGTTTTAGTTGTCTCTGTATCGTAAGTTTCTGTGTAGTGGCTGCTCTCTGTTGTTGATTGTAATCTATTATGTTGTATGATTTTCATGCCTTCTCGAACATTCACAATACTGCCAAAATGTGGGCGTGTACACACCCCCATACCTGCCACTGAACTCCAACAAATATATCGAGCTACACCTGAAACTCTCACACCAAATACAGACCAATTGTATTTTATTATCAATACCTACATGATTGTTTTGTATTTATATTGTAATTGTATGTTATCATTTAATATAATTTATATTTATTTATCGGTATATATCCACATTTGTTTATGTTTTACTTATCTACAGATAGCATTCTCTTCAAATACTTATCTGTACAAAGTTTGATTAGGATTTTGATCTTAAACTCAGTACAAATTCAGCAAACTTCCAAACACAGTTCAGATTGAGAGGGAGACATCTTCAGATCCGTGGCTCTGTTCAATCACAGTTCGCGTGTCGAGTCGACAAATGTGCCACATGTATACGATCGAAGATGTCTCCTGACATGACACTGTCTGTGAACCAACCTTTCACTCGTTACACGCGTGTACTCCACACTGGTGCAACGTGTGCGACGAGGGGTCCAACCCCGCCGTCCACTCACTCCACTGTACCCCTCACAACTAACATGCTCTCTGACTTTTTGTTTCTGCGGCTGGTGTAGAGCAAGGAGGCCGGCATTCGTACTCTGGTCGCTCTAGATGACCAGGGAGGTGAGTGATCTGCAAAATTTGGAACACTACTTAAATTACTTACAATTTTATTCTATTTTATTTTTCGCTAACTTGTTGGAGCGTCGTAGGGTTTTCAGTCGTCACGAAGACGGACTCGCCGATTTAGAAGACGTGAAGGGGGTATAGATTGTGTGTTTAAAGTAACGCCTCTTTTGATTCAATGCAAAGGTGCGGGCATCCACTGAGACGACAGTTTGTCTACAGACGACTCGTGATAGCGAACACACCAAGAGAGACTGTCAGACGATCACGGAAAACCCACATCTTTGTATGTTTCAACAGTAACGTAGATATTATACACTTTGCACAACTAACAGCGAGTGCTATTTCGTAAAACGCCAGCCGAGTCTATATTACGATACTGTATACATTCTGCATTTCAGATGTTCGTACTCGACTCTAAATTGACAACTTACCTAATCACATGTACCGTATATAATAAACGAGCGAAGTAAATTCGAAACGCTTCTCCTCAACGCACGACTCTTAACATCACACAAAATAATCATGAATCATATGAAACTGAGCACAGATAAAACTGAATCTGGTTTTACTTGCAAGCTTCACTGCATGCATGTCGTTGTTCGAGTAGTGTGTGTTAGCGCACGCGCACGCGCACGCGCAGCACGCCCGCACGCCCGCGCGCACGCCCGCGCGCACGCCGCACGCACCGCGAGCCGTGCCGCGCCGCACCCCGCCACCCACACGACCCCGATACTCTCTCCTAAGATATATTATTTTGATTTGTATTTTATGTATAGAGCGAGGACGCCGGGGGGCAAGCGCTTCATATGTTGAGTCACCAGGGCGGTAAGAGTTAAACCTGAACACTGGGTAGTCGAAACGTGAGAACGTCTGTGTTTGAATGTGCAGTTAAAATTAATCTCTTTGTTTTTCTTTGACGTTTCTCTTAAATATCGACTTATCTCAATTCGATGTTGCGTGTGTATCTATGTTTCGATGGGGATGACTTTCAAAGTATAGTGTAAATAGAAAAGCCCGATGGCCGTTCGTTGCTAAATGTCGCAAAAGACTGTACTCTATCTTTTGCTGAAGATTTAATTTGAATGAGCTGCGCAATCTATTTAGTTCTTCCGTTGATGTTATCGATCGGAACGCTTTTTATAGGTATATTTATTTATCTTTCCGAATCTCTCTTCTCTTAATCTGCGGTACTGAAATGAATGCGCGTAACCGAGTGTGTCTGTTGACGTATAGATTAAATGGTATACGCCTTCATCTCCATGGCTAGCAGCGTATTGTTAATGTTAGTTTCGTAGGTCTGTGACTGTTAGCTCGATGCGATCTGTGCCAGTGCGAGGCCGCTCGCTCCTCCACATTACATTAGTTTGTTCATTTCTCTTCTTCAATTCAACCAATACTTTGCTACCTTCACGTTTCATTTAGGAATGGCTTGATCTAACCGCTCATTTGCTAACTGTTTATGTTCACTCACCGCCGGAGGAGCGACTGCCCGCTCGGGCGCAGCTCACCGAGATCATTTCATGTACTTTATTTTCTGTTTAGTTGTCAGTTTGAGTTGTGTTGAGTACTGAGTTGTCCCGGCGAGGCGCGCACAGCGTCGTTGCGCGCGCGCCGCCCCCGACTCACGCATTCGTTTGGCGAGCTATAGTGACATCATTATTGTGTTGTAGAGTCACGAGGTGGGCATGAAAACCCTGGTCATGCTGGATGAACAGGGCGGTAAGCATCCAGTAGTATATTATTACATCACTCATAACTTAGTAAGGCTTGTGTTGGAAATGCCAATTCAGATTGTTTATGACAATACATTGAATGGCGATGACTTGATAACGTTTAAATATCGATTGAAACGTGTTAACAGTTTAATTTTAAAGGATAATTAAAGAAGGTAAAATCACGTTTTCATGATCATTTATTAAAAATTAGAAGATAAACTCCAGAACGTCTCTGCGATCGGATATTCATCGCCGTGAATGAGAACGTCGAGGATTAACATTATGTTTGTTGAGATAGCGTCTTTTATTCGTTTTGTTTAGTTTTTCTCACGCATCTAGCTGTGCACGATTATTTCAATCTTGCTGTTGAATGCATGTCTTTTAGTATTTATGAGATTATAAATGTTTTTATAAGTGTTAGTCATTATAATTCTAGAATTTTAATCACTAGTCTCAGCACCATACATCATCTAAATCAAAGGTAAATAAATTATTTTAGTATCAGTTTTGACCGGATCAGGTGTAAGACATTAATGAAACTTTGTTCACTTAAAACAGCCAATGAAACAGGTCTAATAGAGCTTCGAATCAATAGAGTTGCTGATATGAAATACAAAATCAAATTTGCATGACAATAGTTTACTAGTTTCAACGATACTGAGCTTAAAGATTTTGTTGTCTTACACTTAGCCCTGGTAATTGTCGAGAGCGTTGAGAATTTACAATTGAGAAATAGATTGACTAAAGTAATTGAAAATTAAAATCGCGAATAGAATTCAAATGAGATTTTTAGACGCTTCAACACACTCGCGAGTTTGCGATTTAAGGGTGGTTTTAAAGCAATTATTGGTGTGTGTGAACAGAGCAATTGGACAGAATCGAGGAGGGAATGGACCAGATTAACGCCGATATGCGTGAAGCGGAGAAGAATCTGTCTGGAATGGAGAAATGCTGCGGAATCTGCGCTCTGCCATGCAACAAGTACGTAGCATTTGCTACAAGAATGTATATTAAGGTTCTTATAAAACCTCGATATAAAGTTTTGAGTATTAAGATATAAGATGAGGCCAATTGAGAGATGAACAAAACAGACAAATTAGTCAATGCGGCCGGTGTCTTAAAGGCTACCAAATTCTGAATAGTCTCCTGTCAAAGTGCACTGCAATTGATTCATGTCTTAACAAAGTTACGCAATTTTTCAGGGGAGCTTCATTCAAGGAGGACGATGGCACATGGAAGGGCAACGATGATGGAAAGGTGGTGAACAACCAACCCCAACGAGTGATGGATGAGCGCAACGGCATAGGACCACAGGCCGGATACATTGGCAGGTCAGTACACCTTTCATTTGCTTCGGATGACCTTCAGGAACGTTATGATCCTAAAGCCAATTGTCATACAAATACAAAAAAAATATCATACAAATTGACACAATACAAATATAAATGAAACAATACTCAGGCCGATAAAGTTACAGAATTAACGCTGGGAAAGATTGCGAGGGAAGTCAAAACTACACTCACCCAACACACATAAACACAACAATATCTATTGGTTTACGAGTGAGCGAGCGTGTATACCTACCAGCCTAGGCGTAATTTTGACCTTGTCTCTCCGTGTTGTTCCCGGCCTTACGTCTATAAGTTTATTGGTCTGAGAAACAGTATTTCAAGTTCAAATTACCTACATATTTCGCACCATATTCGAAACTTAAATTATAGCATATGTTATGTCGTACCTTGAATTCTGTATAAAACTTTAGCTGTTTGGCAAATTTAAACGTTCTATTTATTGTCGTCTAAAGTAACGAAAAGGTACAAACGGCAAAGTTTAAATACAAATAAACATGACTGTCTGCTTTTAGAATACCGCTAATGCGATTTATCATTCTAATTAAGTACTGAATGAGTAATTTGTGTAATCGCAAAGAGAGAATTATTCGTATTCAGTTCATTTTCCACGGAACATTCCTGTTCAAAGGACTGATAAGCCCATTTTATGTTCATTCAAATCGTTAGAGGAATACTGTCTCTCTTTGTCTTTGGTGTTCGCTGAGGTGTGAAATGGGCTCTCTCGGAGGCACAAACTTTGTAATTTATTCCTTCGGTCTCAGCTTCGTTGAGTTGTGAAACAGAAAATATATGCAAAAACGTGCTGACAAATGTGTGAATTTGCATGGTAAAGAAAGAACAGAATTCTTGATTTGTTTGCTGGGTCTTTATTCTCTTTAATTTTTTCTTTTTCTACTCTAATAAAAATAACGATAATAAATTCGTAATCTTATTTTATGCCTACATGTACAGCTCAAACTCTAATAAATAAGTATTATTTCTGTACACGGTCTTTCTACCGTTAAGTATACCACTCTCCAGTCTCAGGTCTGCCGGGAGAGATTCCATAAGGAATAAGCAGTACCTTTGTACCACCCTTACCTGATCTACATTGTTTAATTTGTATCCATGTGTACATAAACT
>DWJQ01000192.1:0-16999 GCA_018248915.1 Hesperia meskei straton | reverse complement strand
GAACCTTAGCGTGCCTGATATATAGCTGTAGCCATATTTACATAACTTACATCCCGAGGGCATACAAAACATACGACCCGCTTTCGTTTAACGACCTGCTTTAACGTGATGAAATTATTGTTTATTCATTTATCATTCATTAGCTATGAAAGTTTGACAGGTCGCTCTGATTGCTCGCGTTATTTGACTCGATGACATTGACATTTGGTCCACAGAATCAACATTGGCATGGGCAATCAATCTTGCAGGTTGCAACAGCAATAGACAGGTACTTTCAGGTGTTGTATGGTAGTTGTTGCTTAACGGTCAATTTGTGTACATTATCCCTCACTAAACATATTGTATTCTTGCTGATATGACTTGGGCGTCAATGAGCTGCTTCATATATAAAAGTGAAAGGTCACTCACTCATTATGAAATATTGAAAATTGCGTAGGTTAAAAACAATAAAATGGGCAGTGAGAGCTTAAAGTTAGTAGATGTCGGCTAAGACCGGATTTTGTCAAAACTTAGGAATTAAAATTTGTATGAAAATTCGATCAAAAGTACTTCCTCGTGGGTAACAGCTACTCGTATTAAACGATAAGAACGAGTAAAAATATAACATGAAAACGGTTAAAATATTAACATCTTAAATTCTAAGAAATAGCGCAATATAACATGATGGATGGACGGCGCTGTTACTCAAATCCTACTCTGCGTGTGGTCCAACTAGGGTAGCCAGGTAGCTGGAAAATCCGGAATTGTCCCAAAATTTTATGACTTCTCTATTTTAACAACTTACTGTTATACTTTAACAGTGTTTTTAAACAGTGCAATAAAGTTGACTTGTATTTTATTGTTCTCACAAAAATAAAATAAACAATATTATTGAAATACCTAGTACCCCAGAAGGTTTGTCCTGGAAATTGTAAGTCTGTATCTGGCAACCCGAGGTCTAACGCACTGGGTGGTTTTTAATATAATAGATAAATATATACATTTCATAGCATCGTCTAATACAGTAAGGTTTACAGTTTAGACGTTCAGTTATGTAACTCAATTTATAACTTAATTACTCACCTATAACACATGACCTCCAAGGAGAGTAAAAGTGTACCTACTTGACCGTTAAAAAAGGAAAAGTTATAGACTTCATACATCGTTCAACGTCCATTACCAAAGTTCGATTAACTTTTTTGCCATCCAATTACATCCATAACAGTATTCAGACGACATACGATCAGGTGATTGACCCGCACGGACCTCAAAATTATAATTAATTCACGAAATTTAAATATGGCATCGAGCCCAAACCAGACAGCATTTTACCCAGTGCTCCACATTACTGCCAACCTGACCAAGCCTACTTCGAAGGACTGGTTTGACTACGGACGAGGATCTATCTAACGTTTTGACACGACGACGAGAAAATGTTTTAACTCTAATTGTTATAATCAAATTGCTTGATTAGTTTATTTTCTAAAGCTTTGGCATTAGGGCGGATATTTTGTTATACATCGTACTTATACTTTTTTTTTCGGATCTGATTAGGTATTTGTTTACCTCTATAATTTGCAGAAGCGAATATGAGCAGTGTTCAATTGCAAGTCGTTTTTTAACATTTTTTGACAGAACTTATTAACTCGATAAAAGAGATGGCATTAAAAGCATCTCAATCGTCCGCTGACTATAATCTGTATAGTCTATAATATTAACTCGTCGTCAGTCAAACAACAAGGTGTGAACGGAATATGTGCTACATGCTGGTATGACATTTTAAATTATGAGTGCGCTTTTTGCGATGCATAAAACCGTAATTTGTTGCAATATATGTGTAAAAACTCAATAACTCTCATATTGAAACCTAACTTATCTTTTGCGAATGACATTTTTTAAGTTGATACCTAATTATTATTTTGAATAGTCAGTAAGTCTTCATATAAATGGTGAGTATGATAAGTACCTACTAAGATAATATATACTTCATAGGATTGTTGTTACTATAGGTACTATATTAATACAAGTCAGAGAATATTAAAGTACACTTTTGAATTTTTATATATCCCTATCGTGTGAAAGATTGGCATTACAATTAAAATACAGATTATAATCTACCAATTGTTCTCAAAAAATCCTGAATAAAATCCTACTTCGTGGCTGCATTTAAAATACCGAAACAAAAGCAAATCAGTTTCAGTTCACGACCGAATTTCTCAATTCCCACGCGACCACGCAGCGAGATAGATTCAGCATATTTCTATGTACAAGATTTTCAGTGTCAGTTTTTGTGGAATCAATGTATGTAGTAAACGAGCATGCTGTGCTATCCTTTCGCTGTCGTCCATGACAACTGTAACCGATCTAGAACAAGATTTCCATTCCAGGAGCTGATATTTATGAGACAGATAAATGTTAGGCATCGGGTTTTTTATTTGTATACGGGAGTATAACAATTCAGTAAATCGGTAATTTTAGTTATGAGTTTTAATTTCTGCGCTATCCATGGCACAAACGACAGAGGAAATCCTAGCGTGGAGCTGTGTCATCATCATCATCTCAACCCATCATAGTTCACTATTGAGTGCGGGTCTATTCTCAGGATGAGAAGGTTAAGGCCATAGTCCACTACGCTGTCCAAGTGCAAATTGTAGGACTTCACAGACCTTTGAGTTTAGTGAACACTGGTATTCAGGAATTTCACACACCTTGTATGCAGGCATGCTGGTTTCCTCACGATACTTTCCTTCACCATTATAACGAATGACATTTAAATGCTGTAAACGCACATAACTATGAAAAGTCAGAAGTTCGCACCCTAGGATTCGTACCCGGAGCACCCAATTGTAGGCCAAATTCTTGAGTTTAACACTAGGCTGTGAGTGTGCAACATTATTTATTTATTTCCCTGCATCAAAGACACGTTAGTATCGTAACTAGCGGCGTTAGTTTAGCAGACAACGAAATCTGATTATCAGAGAAGGCTATCAACACGCTGCGCCGTTGCTTTACAAGACTCCCCTTAATCGAACCAACGTATCTAGGGTTGGCAAAACAATTTAGGTTTATTGTGGTAGTGTCAACTTATATTAAGTCTAGTATTAAGCCTGAAAAATTCCCTTATACTAAACTATTGATGCGAAAGATTATTACGGATCGTATGAGAAAGAAAGATGTAGCTAAAAAGTGAGAGAATTAGTTAGGTATATTTGTCTGCCCCAATTTTCACGTGCCAGTGAAACAAGTCTACTTTGTTTTTACTTACTTCATCATTGATATAATACAATTATGTAGTGATGTCACAATTCGTCGGCTCAAAAATAGCCAGCACCTTTTCCACACTGTTCATTATGATCTTGCTGTGAACTTGGAGTATATTTATTTAGGATCCTTTGAGCAAAGGATCATTCGGAGAACCCAACTGGTATGCTTTTGAGAAACTGACATTTTACCAGTTTATTTATTTATCAAGTTCCATAAGCGTTATATTCGGTGCATATTCATTATTATTTAAATAAATAAGTGAATAATTTTATTTCCATCTGTTTTTTATACGGTTCATTTTTTGTCAGTAGATACACGGAAATATTTCAATAAATTTTCAACATAATTAAATGTGTATCCAAGCAGTATAATTACTATAATTTTATGATAATTGTCTTTATTTCCGACAAACTTTAATAAAACAAAGTCGTTTATAATAAAGTGAGAAGAAAATGAAGCAACAACATCCTGGAACAACTGTGAAACTTTTAAAGTGTTTTTTCTTTGTAGCAAGAAACGTGTTGAGGATAAGGATTTCTTAAATGTTTTAGTCATGAATTCTTTTCTTGTAGATTAGGATTTATTAAGAAGTTGTTAAACTTACATCGAAACATGTTATATTTACTAGTAAGGTTTTCTTTTTACCTAAAAATAAAAATATTATAACAGGATTATTTAAATTTCTACCCAAACATGGGACAAAAGCACCAGCTGGTCAGTAAAATAATTGATGATTTACAAGCGATCGACAACCCTACCACTCGTAGTATACCGTTCCGCGACCGGTGCGGACCGGCTTCCGATCCGGTTCTAGTGATGGATGACGCTGGGACGTCAGCCAGCCGACGGGTTGAGGAAAGTGGGTGAACAAATTTTGTATTTCAACCCGTAAACTGCATTCGATTTTCTCTTATTAACTCTGATTTCGCCAGGTGCTTTGGTGACGCGCGAATAAAGAAGCAAAAAATAATACAATTTTTACTATTTAAACTCTTATTTCTAGACAGACGACAAATTAACAATCCATTAGGTATTAAGCAGATTAAAAAATCTCGTGGTCTTCGTCAGTTAGGTGTGTTATGTTTACGATAAGAAATTTTATCAATAAAGGCTAAAGCTTTTAAATGCTCTAAATGTCATCTATAGCAAAATAAATTATTGGGATAACGTATCATTATAAGGCGAAAAATTCCAAATGACCCTATTTCTAAGAAAATAATTTTACATCTAAGTTACACGGGGTCATTTTGCATACATATTGCATACGTAAAGTAATTTATACGTTAACATTTCGTTATCAATAAATGACCGACTATCAAATCCATTGCCGACAAATTTTAATTCTCCGACCTCCGCGGCGCGGTGAAAGACGTGAGCTAAAGATGAAACTGCATCTCAAGATCTCAACTATGAGAGAAATTTGATCATTGTGAATCACTCGATGACTCTTCGTAGACCATTCCCACGGTACCACTCTAAAACAATTTGTTTATAATTTAGTTGGATATAAAGTTGAAAACGTTATATCCAACTATTAGGTTTGTACTAGAAAACTTATTCATTTATGTAACAATGTTGCTAACCAACTTGTAGTATCCAAATCTTTTCTAATCCGTGGTTACTCCAAACATCAAACGATTAGAGAAAATTAATTTATACGTGCTTACATTATCTACAGATAGTTTTCACATTGATAACTCTACCTCTCCTTATCATATCAAAGCATTCGTTTTCTTTAGAAAATTATTTATAAACGGATGTTTTAAGCGTTGTGTTGTGGTCCAATATTGGAATGCGCCCAGTAGAGCCACTTTTTGTCTAAAGTCTATTACATAACATGGCGTCTGTTACTTGCCATAGTTGATTATTGTAGCGATCTTCGCTAGATAACACAAAATCGATTTTTCTTCTGTTTTACAAAATTAATTTCTGAACTAGAAAAACATTTTGCTACAGAAGCCTGATGAATATTGTTTATAATATAGACTTCTTAGTAAGAAACTACATCTACAGAGGCTATAGCTAATATCACGAGCAGAGAACCGTTATATAAATCATTTCTATCGAGCTTCAAAAGGGAGAAAAAAGCTGAGCAATCATCGTTTTAATCTTATCGACAAATGCTTGCTGTTATCTCTGTAACTTGTAGAATTTTATAATATTTACGAACAATATAATAAGTGAAATTGACATATGTAGGTACTCAAGTGATATAATGATTGTTTTTTTACCTAGTGGTTGTATTAATGTAGTGTTATTATTTATTAAACGTAAAATGTTAAAATGTCGTGCAAATTACGATGTTGTAAACTTAGTTTGTATTTGTAAGCATCCGTAGACAGTTAAAATTACCGCCCACTTTCAAAATACCGACGCATCTGCCTCCACAAAAAAACAAAAATGCCCGCAATTCTAGGTTAGTTGTCCATAACCTATCAGTAATTAAACCGGTAAATGCATCGGTTGCAATATATAACTAATCAACCGTAACCGGTAATGAACAATAGTTAGCAAACATTAAAAACTAGTATGCACAGCTGCACGCTACTATATAAGCAGCCAGGTGTTTTTAATCTGTTGCATAATTGACAGATGTCAAACGTAACTTACGTCAAGTAAAAAAAGCGCGAGTGCTCTTGCTTGACACGCGCCAAAATGTCAAAGGGTAACAATGGGACGATAACATTATTAATAAATTACTTACTTATTATGGACATTCGAATTTATCAACTGTACCTTCCTATTGTGAATTTGGCAAAAAAGCAAAGGGCAAACAAGCGGTTAGGAAAGTAAACATCATGTGCACATACCTACATTGTGTGTCAAGTAGATAAAATAAAAACTTAACAGCTAACCGACACTGCATGAATGCCTGCATTGTTATTTTCTTTTTACTTTCTGCCTTTACGAATATAAAATGATGCTAAGGAGATAATATTTTTGTTTTCACGGACAGACTATTTTTTCTTGAACAAATAATTAAATTTCATATAAATTAATTACGTACAATAATGAAAGAAAAGTCATATAAACACTTAACAACTAAATATGTAGATGTACCTATGCATTCAGTTAACTGGAACTTGACAAATCAAGGGATATGATTTTTATTATGCAATGTGAAATATTGGCATTGATCGTATGAACTAAAATCCCAGATTTAAGGAATATCATATTTTCAACATGTTCAAATTCATCAGTCATATTGAAGAAGGCAGTTGGATAATATCAGAGATGGATAGTACCATGTAATAACCCTTCTGCAATTACACAATGTCTAGACGGTGCTGGCTTATCTTCCGACAACAATGACGATGAACAAGTGTCAATTCTTACACTGCTATAACCGTGGGAGCTTGGCAAGCTTGAAAAGCCATTTAACCTTAATAAAAAACTTTAATTAAACCTGCTAAACCGACATTTAGCGCTCAGGTATAATTTATTAACTTTCGAAATTTAAAATTATGGGAAAGGAAAAGAATTAAATAAAATGTTGTGTCAACGTCAGATTCTAAAAATTATGATGATGTTTGATTAACAAGAAAATTATTTTACTTATGCTACACTTGGCGTAGTTTCTATGACTTGTTCTATTGGTTAATCTAATTAATTATTCAATGAATTAATTGCATTTGCCATTAACAGTAATCGAGAATAGCTTTGATTGCGCCGATGGAATGATAATTATTACACTATTTGTTTTACGAAGGCTATTCCAATATTCTTATTGTAAGTTATATTAAGGTTTAAAATCGATTTATTCTCGAGCCATCGTATAAGAACTTCTGTATAATACTTGCGAACACCTGGATCTATTACATCGATGAATAAAAGATCTAGTTCGGTTTATCCCCTGAATCATTGATCAACAGTTGACGTCAACCGATATTTTCAAGACCTACATTTTAGCTTCACAAAACACTCATGTTTAGGTACTTAGATCATGCGATAGGTATAAAATAAATAAAATACATTATATGTAGGTAATGAGAACGTATTATCGCTACATTTAAAATATGAGATTTATTTCAAAATAGGTAGATATGGGATATTACGAACAGGTATAGGTATTAAGCAGTTCTGCTATTAACTACATTTAATTAGAAAATACCAATGGAAAATACATATAATTTAGGCATTGGAATTTTCACGAATGTTATTTGTCAGTTCATTGATTATTTTTTGGGTAACCCAATATATTGCATACGAATTTAAAATTAAAACGTGGAACGAAAACTACGATAAATATACATCTTGATCGGTTGAAAATTTTAACTGACTGCTCTTTCCTCCGTATTTTAAATCGCTAGGCTATGAAAACTATGTTAAGCAACGAAATAGGTTAGGCTAACAATTCAGCCGTGACTCGCACCTCACACTTATCAATCATATTGTTATTGACAGTAATGTAATAAAGATCGAGTAATACGATTGCAGATAATACACAGGTAATAAATTAGATAACCAATGAATGTTGCGTAACTGTCGATATCTGCACTAATTCAAATTGCTTAGCAGCTTGTAAGACGGCTTGTTTTTTTGATTCATTAACAGTGTTTGGTTTAAGATAATTATGGTAAAATATTTTTACCATATATAAAAAATAATTGAGTCGAAGTATACCTAATAAACTGGCTAAAATTTTGCATTACTTATGTGGCCGCATTCGAATCATATCTTTTTTTTATAGCCTGAAGGGCTGACGTAAAAGCAGACGAGCCACCTGATGGTAAGCGGTAAGTGGTCGCCATGGAAACGAGCAACACCAGGGGAGTCACCAGTGGAACGCCGACCCTGAAGGAGATTACAATTTATTCATGTGATATCTGGTCGCATTTGATCCAAGAACGGGTGGATTCTATCCATGAATGGCTTAATACTAGGAGTGATCAAATAACCTGAAAGGCCAACTCGCTTTATTCTGTTAAGAAGCCTGATAAGTGTAAATTTTCGACATCTGGACCACCGTAATATCAGGAGCAGGTAGCAATTCAAAGAAACAACCAACTTGATAAACCTTAAAACTCTGTCGGAATAAAGTCAAAGCACAAGAGAGTTTAGTAATAATTTAGAACGTAACACCGATTCTGTCGAGATAATAATATGGTAATCACAATATCTACAATCGCCGTCAACACAACAATGGGTTCACTTAACCGCTGGAGCCTTGACTGCGCTTTCAAATTAAGAGGTTACACGCGTTAAATGTGAGAATTAACTGAGTTTTAAAGTTTGAAGACAAAAAGAAGTTATACAAACGGTTATACCACACATACTCTCCTAACAGTACCTAATACTTATTTTAAAAGCTTCTATACTTACATATAAATAAAATGTATGACTGTGATGTTTTAAATATACTTCATTAAAATCATAGGATCAGTTCTAAATTCTTAGTACCATTATCAATACCTATTGTCACAAACTACAACTGAAAACCTTAACTTTTAACCAAAAAATCCCGGTCAGTTAGCTAAAACGGGGAAAATAAATGACGATGATACATATCTCTCAAGAACCTATACTAAAGATGGTCGAATACTTTCACATGATTAAAAAAGTGTTATTGCTTTTCAACAAGCTTTTCACGTGTCAAGTCCTCGTGTCGAACGTTTCGACACTTATTGCCGGTTACAAAAATAATTTGTTCAATCAATAAGCTACCGACCGTTAGCGGGCAATAAATCAGCGTGTTGACAGTCCGTTTGCGAATAAATTATTTAGCGGTCACAGTATTGAGTATTGACGAGTGAGCTGCTAGCTACAAGAAAAATAAATCCCATTTTTATGGCTAACGAGGCAATGGCTACAACCCATTAATGGCCCACTACTGAGCACGGGTCTCTCCTCATTAATGAGGCCTAGAACATACTCCACCACGCTGGTCCAGTGCAGATTGATGTAGGAGATCGTCTTATGGATAAAACACCTAAGGTTTCGCTGAAGCGTTGTCGGCTAAGAAAGATGACAAAAGAAAGAAAATACTAGATCAAACGTTACAACTTACAACACAAAGTTCTCTATGTTGTGAGTGTGTTGACATTTACAAATAAGGCATCACAAACACCCACGGCACGAGACCAAAATATGTATAATTAATATGTAATTACACGTTATATGTATATTACATAACGTCTGTCAATGGTACACGTTTTTATCAACTTTTCCGTGGAATAGTAATTAGCCTAATCTAAAGTTGAATCGAAAAATTCGAATATGTTTGAAGTATAAATAAAAGCTCTCCCTTAACGTCGGGTAAAGTAGTAATGGTTGTATTTAAAGATATTTTGTAGCTTTCCGACGTCAAAGCCGACGAATTCACAGACATACACCATTTAATTATCAGCATTTAGTACGAAATAGTTCCTCGTTTCTCTTTAGCACTGAGACAAGTTCCGTGCACAAGTGTTACTCAATAGGGTCAAATCGTTCCTACACTCGATGTTATTATATCTTCAGTGAATGTTAACTCGGTAATAGCTATGTTCCGTTACTCGCCGCTAATTGCAGTAATTGCTTCTGTGACAGGTTACGTTCATTAACAGACTATATATCGTTAGGTAGTTAAATGTAAGAAAAAATGCTACAAATGTTACATGTTTAACTTTCAATCAAAGCTTAACAAGCTTTTTTCATTTGACTATTTTATCTGATCTTTTTTCATACAAATTTCATATTCATGTTCCAACTTGTAGTCTTAAGGCTTTCTTTTTTTCACCGATGATGCCCTTGTTGTTGCTAATATCGTATCATAATCGTAAATCGTATTATTATTTAATCACCTGCTCGGTGAAGGGAAAACATCGTCAGGAAACCTACAAGGCTAGATCCCCTTAATGGTGTCAAATTTAATGTGTGTAGTGTCTGTCAATCCACATTTGGCCACGTAGTGCCGTACTACGTTGCTACGTGCCTGTAACCTTCAAGTCGTAAGTGGAACCCGTGTATGTAGATTAGGAACAGTTATCGATGATAATAATGCTGATGATTAGTTTCTTTTAGCTTTTTACCTGATCACCACGCAGCTTTCTGCAAACCTCGGTTGTTCCGCACTCCATTCTTTGCGCCTGTAACAAGAAAAAAGTACTTTAAAACCGGTTTAAGACAAGTATTTTGGAAGATAATTCAATGCAACTTTGTCTCCGTTTTGTATGCTGAGATTCTCTACCTGACTGGTTGCAACGATGGTCTTTATGTCTTTTCGGAGAACCAAAAAATTTAAAAGCCCCCCTACTAAGAAAATCCTTGAATGATGATCAATAAAAAAGTCTAAGATTACATTATTAAAAAGTACCTGATACGAGATACAATTCCTGAAACCTCTCTAGACTTCTGCGAGTGCCTATATAACAAAACAAATAAATAAAAATGTAAAAAGAATGTCGGAAGAAATTCCATTACCCACGCGGTCATTAACACACCTTCGCTAGACACTAACGTAAATTCGCCCAACGACTTATGCAATACAAGCAAATCGTAACATCGGTGCGGAAATTCAATTCTTAACATACTCTGGCCCCTACCAATACGAATCAATAAAGGAGCAAATAGACTCGGTGGCATCAAACGAGAGACAGGAAAGCGAAGCTATGACTCCAATGCGTCCGTAATTCCATCTGCCAGTCATCCGGTAACAACGTCAAACAATATTTAACTTTACACCCATCATAATAGAACTCAAACTGACACAGCCAGCTCTCGTAATGCAGTCACGCTTAAATGGTCAAGTGTTTCTTATTACGAGGTATGTAGAGCTCACAATATGTGTGCACGCAGAACTGCGGTAGATAGAAAGGTCTTGCCAATAATTTACCGGCATATGATCGGGGATTATGAACTGTAAACGGTGCTATTATTCTCAAACCAAAGATAGTATGTAGTAAACGTTAAATAATAGGCTCGGCTATTAGCATCCTTATTTATTGAGACTGACAGACAGACGCAAAAAGGAACACTCAGGATTTATTGGTCAAATTATTATCGTCGGATGTTTTTAAGTGGTCAGAGATGACGACAAGATGCGGCGTTGAAAGCTGGTATCAACTGGTTAAGATACTCTTTAAAGAACGGAAAGAACTAAGAAACTACTCGATTGTAACGGGAGTTAAGCATGATATATATCTGAATTTAGTGAGGTCACGATAATTATGTGCGTATTGTATACGGATACAGTTCGTATTTATCGAGATAGCCGAAAGATAACAATTCATTTGAACATAACAGATCCGCTACAAACCCAAAGCGGGCTGCTAAGCACGACGCAACAGACCTTGGAATTCCTAGGCAGCACTAGGCAAGGTTAAATAGAATGGTGTAGAAGGGATGTCAGACGAGCAGACAAGTAGTAGTAGATGGTCAACATAGACCAACACGAGTAACACCAAAGATACACCCAAGTGAAACCGATAAAATAAGACGTCTTCATTATTTCTGACCCTCTAATGATACGACCGAAAACGGTTATAAAATACTTAACGTTCGATTTGAATACGATACAGTAACCTAAAATTGTATAGACCACGAGTAACGAATAAGTGGATAACCGTCAATTTTTCCTGTATTTTGATGAAGTATTGTTAAATTGAGCATAATACATTGAATAAATTTTTCAGCAATAAATAAAAATTCCTTCGGTTACCTTTCACCGCCTACAATCTTATATTATCACAATTTTGATATAAATATATGAATTACGCAAAATCCTGAAACAAACATTCTCTACTTTTCAAAAGGATTGCACAGCTGTGAGTTGCGCTTTCCCTTTCTGCATACCACGTAACACAATACATACTGGCATTGAACATAGGCACAAGGCGTAGGTATACCTAATAAGTATACAACACGAGCAATATTCCCATACAAACGAAACATTCTTCAAACAATTGTTAAACTTGCCTTGACTTTAAAAACCTTGGTGAGATCTTAAACAAAAGCTCTCGTAAAACATACGTCTTCTAGTGAAACACAAAGTTTAAACGTCAGTAAATATTTTCGCAAGATCACTGGCCTTCCCCCAAATCCGATCCTTTGTTATCCTTAGACTCACTGGTGACGTGCAACTGCAACACGCATGACATTTTAATGAGCAGCATGCATCATTTGTGGTAGACCGCCAGCGATTAGCGAGGGAAATTACATATTATACTAGATAGCCACGTGGCGTGGAAACCTATAGAGCTTGAAATCAAAGTTGGATTGATGAAACCCTTTATATCTTTTTGTGAGAGCTTATTATATCCTTAGTTTTACACAGGTATAGGTTCCTGATGTCAATTTAACCATCCATCGATCGCCGTACTTTCCATTACATAAATATCGTAAACAGTGCTAAAACGATTTCTCTTCACACTTATTTATTAGCGACGTTATACAACTTCATTACACATCATTCGAGTTGACAACCAGTGCAGAACTGATGTAAAGGCCGGTCAAGTGCGAACGGGCTCATGCAACGACCAGGGCTGGCAGCTAAACGTATTTAAAAAACAATAAACGTGGTGGAAAAACCTGAGAAGGAGAATTTCAAAGAAAAGAAATTCCTTTCATTCCTTCCATTCCTTCAAAAACATAAATAAAAAATCCAAATTTCTAGAACAAGTACTCCAAAATAGAGAGTAGTGATAAAAAAAACTAATCGTCTGTGACTGTTAAAATTAACAGATGAAAATTCAAAGTTATTGATAAAGTTTACGTAAAATATTAAGATACGTAGCAGACGCGTATAGTAAACCACACGCATGCATATTATAGAACATTGAAAATTATTGTCTGATTAATTTAGGGACAAAATTGTATTTTTTGATCTTCTCTCTCCTCTTCTAAGAAAGTGAGATAAGATAAAACATGTTACAAACAACCCATACATACCTATTTGTTTCTCACACTAAACAAGAGATAGAATAAATAGTGTTCGATTAGTAAGAACTGAATTTTGAACAACCCTAACGAGGAACCTGCGTGTTTTCCGCGAAAGGTTCCGATGTGGCGAAATCCCAATCAATGCCTTTACCAAGCTTCCGAGTAATAATACCACATTTACTATTAAGGCACTTTTTACATCGATGTACTCTGTAGGCGCTATTTTTTGGAAAAATCAAATTACATTTTCAATGGGCATTAATTTGGTTCATAAACTTAATGCAATTTGTAGATTGTATAATAATTACTTAACTCCTCCGTATTCTTAAATTAAGTTGTATTATAATATTTTTTATGTGAACGTGTTAACAGTGAGGACATAAATTAATTTCCTGTAAAACCTGTATACTTTTGACGCTTGAACTTTATAGCGTCCGCGAAGTGCTATAAGGGAATATTTCATAATAAATTTTATTTTAGTTTTGACGTATCTTTTAGCAAGTTTTAGATAAAATTTTACGAGACAAATAAATGTATTTATATGTATACTATATATGTAAGCTTATACCTCTTTACACGTGTAATCTTTAAATATTTTATTGATTAATAAACATAAAAGCATATGAACTCTTCAATAAGTAATAAAGTGTGGATTAAAAAAGCAAACAGTTTAAAAATTATTGTATTGCAATCTGTTGCGTTGCGACACTCGTTAACTTTTTTGGAATGACTTGAATGGAAGCTATAAAATGAAAAACGTAAGATTTTTGCGTGACGGAAATGGGAACGTATTACTATTGGTTGAGCCTAGTGATAGATTCGCACTTTTTCAGTTATAGCTGCAGTTTTTTAATTGCAGCCATTAAGGTGCCAGTTGTCTTTTCAGGCAAGTCAGCTTTAAGTGAAGGTACATATGTCAGAGTTAAAGTGCAACAATTCACTTCTTTGACACTCACGCATTTTTTCTAATATCTAACTTCGATTACATTTTAATTTCATGTATTATTTAGCAAAGTAACTGACACTTTACAACCACGCCTGTGTAACGTAACCCTCCATTGGCCATTACCGTCGCGTGCGAGAATGCTCTAAATCGGAACAATCGCAGCTTTGCCAGCTTTCCACCATTCGCGCTAATGGTTATCGTTTTCACGCCTCAACCATTGCGACCGGCACCAGCGTACCTAGATCTTAGTATTCAAATTTAACCTTAAACTTCTCTACAATATTAGTTCTGGTCTTTAAGTTCTTAGTCATAAAGACGAAAGCACGCGTCAATCAATCGCATCTGCAGTAGACACGAGCAACCGTTTAAGCGGTTTAAGACTTGCACGTTAGGAATATTGTGAAATGTGCTGACATTCTTATAACAGGTATGGAACGGTCTGTTAGATTGTTATTTTGCTTCTGCTTGCTATTAAAAGTGTGCTTTTGTGTGACATTTTCACCGCCTAAATGATTCTCACAGCTGGCTAATTCATAATTACTTCTTTAGGTTATAGCGACAAACGAGCAGACGATTCACCTGTAGTCACCGTCACCCATGGACAATTGGACATTAGTAACGCCAAAGACATTCCCAATAGATTGTTGTCTACGAAAGAGGAAAGATAATATGTACTGGTTCTCAAGTTTCCATGCATGACACTTCAAGTCAAGGTGGTACCTAACTAGCAAAAGTTAAGCCCTATTTTTAGTCGACTCCTATGATACTGGGACTGTCTCCTTTGTAATTCTAGGCTGTTACAATACAATAGGATATAATATAATTCTCTGTAACCGAAATACAATACAATACAATATAATTCTCTGTAACCGAAAGTACACTGTATTCGATCAACCACAATATTTAATGTTATTTTAAAGCTTACCACAGAAGCAGCTATGAGAGGTTATGTGAGATAGAGCTTTCTTGTGGTGTTGTAAAATTATTAGGTGTTAGATTTGTAGATTTACTAAAATCATATCAAAAATGTATTACGTAGACGTAATATAATAATATTGTCGTCAAAACGTTACGTTTCAGAAAGATGCCTCGTGATTTGTCAATTGGAAAGAAAGGAGAATGGAGGGAAAGAGAAATGGCCAAAGGAGAATTGACTTCACCAAATATATGACACGATAGAATGGCGTTATAATATAATACTTCGACTCTCATTGTTGTTAAAAATATCGCCAATTAGGGGAACTTCAAAAACAATTATTTTTGGCTTCTTCGTATTGAAAAACGAGATTACTCGACAGTGTTTAATTTATTGTACTAGTATCTACATCAAAAATGTATAGACAAAGTACTATATTTTGACGCTATGATTGTTCATATTAGATTCTATGAAACAGACGATTTTCTAGAGAATTTTATAAGTATATACTCATACATGTATAGGGAACAACCCAAAAAAGCTCTATGCGTATTACATTCATTTTTTAAATATATATAAGACGTTTATCTTTCGATCGACAAAGCGAGCATCTAACGGTTATTTTGAATTGGATGTTAACAGTAACAGTTTATTCATTGCAACATCAAGATAAAAAACACGAGCTAATGAAATGACAATGAGATTCGGCCAAGCAATAAAAACAGTCCGTCCAATATTTTCTTCAGATTAATAAATCACTAAAGACGTCAATTTGCCGAATCTGTCAATTATCACGAATTGATCATTGCATAACTGAATAATCGTTCAGTGATCAGTAATCATATCATGTATTATATCGTAGTCAACAATTATAAAAGGAAAGCTGAAACATAATCGCGTTGGTTCGCCAGTTCGCCACGTCGTTATTGCTTACCAATTATCATGATCGTTAATGATTGCCGATGTAATAATTCAAGGCTTTGTTTGAATCTTTCTACGATACCCTTCCGCGCATATTTTAATGAGGATTGATAATTCAATTATCTTGGCATAAATTTAAGTTAGAAAATCATTTTATAACCGATTACAATTAAGGATTTGTTTCGCATAGATACTGATTAGTAGAATTTCTTTCCTTTTCTGGTTTTAATCATTCAATTTCTGTTATTGTGCAGAGAAATTTTCCAAGTTGTTAAAAGAAGAAAGAGAAAATAAAAATGGAAAATTAAAATATTTCATCAAAATTACTTACGTTACAGTAATTAAAATAAATTTAAATGAGTTACATGTTATTGATTTTCCAGCTGATATAAATATATTGTTCGTTACGAAGCCCATTCAACTTTTTTACGGTTTTTATTTCATAGAAGCTGAAATTTTGTTTTAATTTGTTCGTTATTGATCAACTAGGTACTTTCAGTAAACTGTTTACTAACATATTGAAGAAAACCGAATATCCATGGCACATGCGGAAATTTTCTAAGACTGCAACATCATTTATCATACTAAAGTGTAAGCTAATAGGTTCAGCACAGTAATTGGCCTTACTAATGAAACTTCCATTAAATAATAAAATCACCTGCATCGCTTCATACGTCATACCCGTCATTAAATTTCCTGCTAGGCTACCAAAGGCTTGGCTACTTTCATCCTTACATAAGAATTTTCACTTATTTACATAACCCTAATGGAAATTGTCTCAAATTTACGACGTTATCAAGGCCCAATAGCCCTTGATCTCGACATAAATAAAACGATTTGGGAAACCCGATGTAATCTATTGCTAATGACTTTCACTACATGACTTTTTAATTTGATGGGCTATTATTGCAAATTCATGGGAAACTGTGGTAAACGTTAAACGAGAGTGTTAAAAGTCAGCTTATTAGCATTCATCAATATTACCATCTGTAATCGTAATTGATCAGGTGTAGTTTTGTTAACGCTAACCAAGTGAAAGTTGATTTTTATTGAATTAGTTACTTACGTAAAAATTGTATGATGAGGATCATCAATGATGGGTGATGACAGAACCT
>DWJQ01000191.1:0-17011 GCA_018248915.1 Hesperia meskei straton | reverse complement strand
GTCTTAGCGAATCTCTAGGCCTGAGGTTGTAAATGGCACGCACTGCTCTTTTTTGTAATATAAATATTGACTCTATAGGAAATAATATTACAAGTTTTGAAGAAAAAAACAAAAGTATAAAAGTAATAACAGTGTAAAAGCAGTCATAATGTATGAGAACTAATATTGCTTCTGGGTCACGCGATTTCATACCGCATAGTCCGCATATCAAGTAGCGAGAAGATGGAAGCCTCAATTCATAACATTTTAAAATCCGTTGCGCAAAGGATTCTTCAAAACAATGGAGATGCCAAGGTCGGGCACCGTATGGAATTTAATTTGAATACTAAACTGTGCCACTTTTCTCTCTACTTTTAATTTTATTACTCTTATTTGCATTTACAGAGAAGCAAGAACTCTTCATCGACATTTTTTTATTTGTTCATTTACACATTATCACAGTGACACCTTCCTGAAACCTTTCCAAAGGTCTATTGATAAATCGATGCTTATCATTTAGCCTTGCACATTCTATGTCGCAGTCAAAGTACTATTGGCGCCTACATACCACGAAGTTCATATGTCAAATTGGACCACGCACAATACCTCCTATTCAGGGTTCAAGTAATCACGACTCCAAACGAAGTTGCGCAAGTTCTCTTAAACGGGTTTCATAATCCGTGTTCCAAATAAGTACACGATTTGAAAGATTCGCCAACTTGATAATTGTTAATGATGGCAAGGCTGTCCTAATGGGTCATCGGTATAGAGTGTTGCTTAAGAATCTAAAATAATCAGAGTGTGTTTCGTCTCAGACAACAAAGGCTTAAAACAGCCGAAGTAACGAATAAAAAATAGCAGCGCCTTAGTTACGTAGCGCAAATAGAAATAAACTTACAATGCACACAATACTGACGATACAAAAGGCGGAAAAAACTGATAATACTAACTTAATATTATTCAATCAGCCAACATTACGCAATGGACAAAAACATTAGGCTACATTTAGTTAAAGATTTTCGTACTTAGCACGCCCGATTTAGATGTTCTATGCTTTAGATAATTCAGTCCAACATAAAAAGTAATTAAGCTTGCTGAAAACCGTTTAACAAAGGTTATTTTCGGTAAGAATAGTGACATTGTCGAAAGTAAAAAATTACGTATCAGATAAGTAAACTTTACGTAATCCATGGATAAATATTCCAAGGCTACCAGGCGTTAAGGTTCGTGATAAGATAACTGAATTGGTGATAGTAAAACATTTACAGAAGAGTGTATTTAAACGGCACTTATCGATTGTGTAAAGAACATGTGCTGCTTATTCCTGTTTTGTTGGCTTCGGCTTACACTAGAATATGAATAAGTAGATAATAGAAACCTTGGCCTGCCCACATGGTTGTATCTGGCGCACTAATTCAATTTTACGGCGCTACTGCCGTGAGAAGCTTGGCAAATGCACTGACTTCGAAATAATGGGCTCACAAAGAGGACTGGACAATTGCTAAAATAACAAGTAAACCTCGTGTATACCAGTGTTATTAACACACATATCTTCACTTTTAATGGATTGAAAGACTTAATATGGGGTACGAAACAAAAAAAGGAATTTTACCCATTACAGGCAACTGACCAAGATTTTTTAGAGCATTAAGAATTAAATGGAAGAGGATACAGTTTTATATCTGCAAAACCTGTTTGTGATTATGCAAAAACTTTATTCCTTACTTTCCTATTTAGCTTACAGTATTCTCACAAATGTAAATGAGTTTATCGTGCAATTGTAAAGAACAAGTGCATGTAAGTGCTAACAACTTAACATTTATAATCTAAGACTTTAACACCACTTATAAATGTTTGTCTACTGAATGTCTGAATACTTTAAAATTTAAAGTATGAATAACAATAGACCGTTTCCAAGTAAACATTAATTTTTCAGATTTATTGGTTTAATAAATTGTCTATTGTAACTCATGGATCGAGTTCTACCTGACTTTCAGAAGTGGCATTATTTCAAACGTTGGAAATTTGAGTAATTTTTTGTGTAATAGAATTCTATTCTCACATCGCACATGGCATGCGACAATGGAGGCATAAAAACCAACTCCATGATTGTAGCAACATGTTGTTGTGTTGTAAGAATGACGTCGTACCACAACATAACGGTTTCGACAAATATTTGGTTAATTGTCTACACACGATTAAGTTTGCGTCATCTTCATTACAAAAGATCGCTTCGCGTGTCATGTGATGTAATTATAACTCTGTTGACCCAACCGAAACCGTTGGATGTCTAAATGACCTGTTGTATCTCTCTAAGCTTGAGTTACGACATTTTAACCCTTAACAACGTCAAATACTAATTGACGTGACCGCATTTCTGTTGAATTGCAGATTAGTTTTCCTTTGTTGTAGTATTCAACGTAGCAACGAGTTCTGTTATAACCAATCACACGGGTACGTTTCTGCTAAGTGGTACAGAGTCCTTGTACGGGTAAGTGCTGGCATTTCGAGAAGTTTCTGTATTAGGACTAAGCCCCAGTCCAGCTTACGGTTATAAATCCGGGCTGCGAACTAAAAACTAGGCGATAGATACAACGTCTTTAGAATCAGAAATGGTCCGTAAGCCAACATGGTGCGCCGTAATCGACGCGTGACCTGTTTCACGCATATGGATATCCGGTTGACTATAAGCAATAATAATGGCTGCATTACAATGCTGAATAGGAGGGAAACTGTCTCGGAACTTACTGCATGTTGCGTTATGACGGTGTTACATTTCCAAACCTTTGCGACCTTTCACAGCCGCACAATGATCACGTTTTTACTCTCTTGTCGCAACAAGCTTTTACCGGACCAGATGCAACATTGCAAGCGTTTAAAACCATTTATGGTGAGACGTTTTTGTACATACAAGATTTGTTTCGGTCTTTCTCGGATGTGAATGGAAGATTTTTGGTGTCGATAACCAAATGAGAGTGCTATCTTTCCGACATCGTTCTAGAAAATACTATAAACCAAAACCGGTCGATATCGGCAGTTAGTAATTCGCATCTGACACTAACGGATCCTAGCAATTAATTTGTGAATGTCTAACAGATACGGCGTCTATTGCAACTAGTTTTTTTCCAGTCGAAGAGTGTGTTTAGCATATTATAGTTTGTATAGCTGGTAACAAGATCGTCTCGTGCGGCCGTGACATCGATGCAGACTAATCCTATTTGCTTTTTTCCGACCGAATGCCTCTCGCTGACATCGAAATGTGAAATTGGTTGCCTGGTTGCCTCATTGCCGTTTGCCTGACAGTAACGGAAGCGTCATTGATACAAAACTTTATAATTACCTTCATAATTGCCTATCTTTTTAATTGTGTATCTTTTTTAATGGTTGACAACGCATCGGTGATGCGTTTGGTCCAAATAATGTCAAGTTCAACAGCGACCACTCAAAACCTCGTCAAATTAAAAAATCAGGGATATTTTATCGATATGAGTACCTATCTAACTATTGAAAAGTGTGCCACAAAACGTATTATAGTAAACATGTTACAATGTAACAATCATGATGATTGTATCTGTAAAGTTTGCTGATGTAGTGACAGATTTTGATTGATTCAACAATTATAGCATTGTTGAAATTACCTGCCTGCGAAAGCAAGGGTCCGGGGTTTGAAACTCGCTTGGGGCAGATGTGTCACAAATATGGGGTATTATGTCTTATTTGGCATGCCACCTGTGACTCAGAGGGCCGGGGTATGAATGAGCAAATAAGACATAAATTATAGTATGAAGTAACGCATGTCGCAAACCCATAGATAAATCACAAGGATAGTATTTTTAAAAAGCCGTCCATTTATTATTTGCGTTGCAGGTATTTGTAACCTTTTTGAACAATAGACCGTACTTTTTTCTGCAATCCACTTTAGTGATTACTACCGAGTTTTTTTTTATTTCATTGAAAACTGACGAAAACTATGTACCTACCTATGACTTACATTTTGCTTTATAAGTATTATACTTTTATTTTTTTATTTATACTTCAAATAATAATACAAATTTGAATAATTTCAATGACAGACTTCAAATAGTAATACATAAAATTTTATTATTTTATTTTTAGACTTCCCTCAAGATTAAAAATGTATATTTATCGATAAAAAAATTCTGCATTGGTTATTTCCGCATTACTTTCCAGAACCGAAAACAGCAGAAATCGACACGATAGCATAAAATAAAATAAAAATCCTACTATACTTTTTATAACTAAACGCTTGAAACTCATTGAAGTGCGACGAAGTTCACTTCGCACGATTTATATACTCAAAAATATGTGTGGAATGTTAAAGTCACGGGCCCATGGCACAGGTAGTGGGGCCAGCTTCAAACTGGTTTCCTTTGCACTTTTTCTTCACCATGAACCTTCTAATTTGTAAGCGTGTAGCAATTTAATTAACAAGGGATTTTATTGTATGTAAATGTGAGCGAATAGAACTGTCGACGCATGGTGCTTTTCAACTGCCTGATAATAATTAAAATAAATAAATTAATCATTCATCGTTGCGATCTTACTGTGTGAATTGACGCGGGTTCGATTCTTGCCCGAATCTACAATTATTTTATGTTAAACTAATGGAATTAAAATTTTAAATGTAAGACTATATTTGCAATATTTTTCATTTACGCTACTTTTGATTGTAGCTTCTTGTTATACATATATGTACATAGCCAAAAACTTTATCCAACACAAAAATAATTGTTTCAATCGTACCAGTAATTCCCGAGATTGGCTTGTTCAAACAAACAAACAAATTTAAGTACAGATTAACGCAGTGATAACAGAGATTTTGAACATTGAACTCCCTATTTGGGAGGCCTTGATTCAAATCCTGTATGCACCTCTAATACCATAAGCCTTTAATTTTACTGTACGAGATAATAACAAAAATACATAAAGGTGCTTCCTGACTGAGCAAAGATACGCTACAATCATTACGTCATCGTTAGTACGTACAATCCTTACGAGAATCCGGAACTGCTCATTTTAATGTCCAAAATAAAACTTACTCGGCCGTTCTAAAAAGATTTCGATTGTGACTTATGACTGTTAAGTGATGGAAATCGTGACCGGACCATTTAAGCGTTCAAGGCAGTCTGTATAAATAATACTGATAAAAATACGCATATGATATGACTTGTCCAAGGGTACCTTTGAGGTCTTTAGGTACTTCAGTGACCTATGGATTTGGGGTCCGCACCAAATGGGTGAACTCGAGCGATTTGCTAGTAGTCGTAGCATTTGAAATAACGGACCCTTTGAGTATCCATTGTGTTCTCATTTAAAGAATACTACAATAACTTGCGTTCAGAAGGCCTTCTAAATCTGAACTTAAGTACCTATACGATATTAATGAATCGCTAGAAGCAGACGGACAATTGAAACTTACTTACCTCTTCTTAACGTTCACAGTTACTTTTTTATTGCCTCAAAACGTATTTGTTATAAAAATAAACAACAATAATTCATTTGAAAATATTCTTCGCCACGTTTCTCAGTTCTCTCGTCATTTTTTATTTAGAAAGACTATTTAGTATCTTAGTACCTACTTACCTACGTATCAAAATATAATTTGGTAACTTATATTCATATAGTAACGTAACCCGGTATTTTTTGTTTAAAAAGAAAAAAATTAAACATCATAGCAAGCAAAGCAGAACTTTTGCTTTACTTACATTCCAATTTCCAATTTCAAACTGTCACATAAATGTTTGACTTGCAAGTATTTTGCATTTCTTATGGCCGAGATTATTATCTCTGAAAGGACCGCACACGGTGGCCCTATAGTGGGAATGCTAGTCAAGTGCGTAATATATATGTATGTATAGGGGTTGGTGTTTATTTATAGGTACAGTAGAAACTAAATTTTATTGAATATTGCGGTTGTAATTATAAGTTGGTGTTGACTTATGTATACTCCGTTCGCTTTCGACGTGAACTTATATGACAGTATTGACAACCCATACAAATGCCAACTTTGCGACCCTGTGATTAAAGTTACAAGAAACAAATATTCCAGTTGCCTCACTACGAAGGTGTTTTTAAATTGAAATTTTTACATAATTTCTCAGTTAAGTTCTTGACCAACACTTTGACAAGGCAATGATCATGAGCAAGTTTACATACATAGTTCATTTCAATTCATAAAAGCCGGATCTACGGTGACGGACGTTCAAATTGATTTGAATTAAACTTAACTGAAGGAGCTGCAACTACAAATGAGACTAAGATGCAGTCTCTGTGTGATTTGTGAACCATAGCATAACTAAGCTGTTATAGATCCAAATTCTCCTATTGATGCGAATCAAACTATTTGTGCCGAAGTTTTTCCCTCTCGAACTACAAAGTAAATCCGTGATATTAACTTCGATGTTCGTAGCGACCATTCGTTCCGGAACTGAAATACCTACGTAAAATTACAAGAGCACTCGTAATCGAGATCGACTGATATTTGGCCATAACGCCGTATTTGGTAGACATTATATTTGTGAAGTCGTTGTAAATGTTTTGCCTTTTCGTCTTAAAAGCTACTCGGTCATAAAATACGAGGTCCTATTTGTGAACGCCGAAGCGAACCAGTTTAATAAGCGCAATTAATGTTTACGACCGAAAATTAGATATTGCGGAAATCGCTTCGCACTTTTTTATCTCGCACCTGATCTGGCTTGGTCGTTGAACTTGGAGCTTTCGGATAACAATATCACGTAGCTCGAACGGCGCTGTATCACGCTTCACCGAATTAGGATAAAAAAATGATGATTGAGGTGATTCGCTAAAGATTTTTTTAAGGAACTTGTATTTTCAGGTTCTGGAGTTTAATTAATCCTACTCAAAGGAGTTTTGGAGATTTCGAAATTGATATAGACAATTAGACATTATTAAAAACCTCGTGACTGTTTGATGACTGATAATTTAATTAAAGCAATTACCACTTTACCACACTCATTAAGTTCAAATCAATTAACAGCCTAAAGATATTTATATTAAATTGTGTCATTCATTAAATTCCTATCACAGTATGATTGTATTTTACTTAACATTGCGTAATTCAATGGTGGACCATAAAAGCACACATCAAAATCTCCGGCATTTTATTTCGTGAAAGAATTTTACTTTATGAGTTTTCTCACTTCACTCTTTTGAGCGCGTATTCATTTCTTGGTTTATGCAACGCTTTATGATTACTTTATATGCTTTGCGCGCCTTATCAGAGATGACGTGGCTTTATTTTTAGCCTCCATTATGATTACTCTCGAAGCAATTTCTCACTTTCCATAACATTTTAATGATGCATTACTGCATTACCTATTAAAAAAATAGATGCTACAGTCCTCTATATTGCTGAAATGTAGGACACTTTGTATATGGTTCTTCACCATAGCAATTTTACATCATCATTCAACATTGCTCTAACTTTATCAAATCTTTCCTTTTTCTTCCTTTATGTGATCTTATGTAAGTACCTACTGTTAACTAAAGATATTACAAATAAATTTCTTCTTATTCTCTCTTTGTCGGCATCATCCTTTGTCAGTAATAAAATTCCGTTAAGAGTTGAGTCCCGTTAGTACAAATTTCGTTCGATATATGAGTACTATATAGTTGTTTGCGTGTCCCAATGCTATTAATTGTAAATTGTGCGTGCATTTCCGCCTGATTGGGTGCGGTCTTCGCCACGCTTGGGGAGACATGGCAAGGTGGACTTGCAGCTTCAAGTTACAGTGAAGGAAGCGCACTTGCTCCCATTTGCATACCATCATATTTGTTGACTTTTACTGATTTATTCATTAACGAGTTAAGTGGTTAAGAATGCGGCTTCCTACACGGAGGTTTGGTTCCGAATTCCAGGCCATGCATTTCTGGCTTTTTGAAGCTGTTTGCGTGTTTGCGTTTTGAGCAGTACCTAAAACCTAAAAAAGGAAAACATCGTAAAAAAACATGCATGCCGGAGAGTTCGTTAAACTTGAAGGTGTATGGTCTGCCAATCCACATTTGCCAGCGTGGTGGACTATGGGCTTCTATTTCTCATGCATAGAATAGACCCGTACTCAATAGTGTACCTACTATGATGGGTCGAGATGAATGTTCTCATTATTGCTATCCCCATAATTTTTAAACAGGCACCTACGTACGGTTGTAAATTTTAGCGAACTTAACAAAAATAGCAGTTTTTATCTAAATGATAAAATAATTCCAGAAAGTTAAATTTTCACATTTTTTGTCAAACAAATGGAATGTTATAATTTCCTGATACATTTATATTTTATATGTATTAAAGAATCTTTTTTTTTTCATTTTAAGTTATATCGTTCTCGTAAGATATGCGGAAAAGTGCTATAAAATATTAAAACAAAAACCGGGAAGTTCAAAACATGGCTTATCAAAGTGCCGATATTTTCGACTAATTAGTTTACTGCTACGTTATTCGGATTTTTTTTTTTATATTATAATTTGTAAAAAAATATTAAACATCGATAAAAACCGTAGATTCAGTTTCACTTGCTTTAGCTTAATTTTTTGCAGAATTTTAAAATACTTAATTTCTTTCAACAATTTCGCTCCGTTAATTCAAAACTGAATTGTTAAAAGAGTCAGTTAAAGTAAGTTAATCAGTATTCATATATTATTCACGTAACGGAATGCAGCCTGCAGTCGGTCAATGTGTTCACATTTCCTGCGTCGATCCGGCTTGCCAGTCACTAATCATAGATTCGCTCGAGCTTGCGTGCCAGGCTGGTTTTCCTGAATAAAAGTGGGATCTTATCATATTTATAGAAACTGGTCATTACAAGGAAATTCAGTAACGATTGATGCGTCAACGAGCATTGTTTTATTGATCGCTTCGTATCGTACGATTGTTTATTGCTAAGGGTATAGTGACAGTTTTAAAAACATCCATTATTAAATATTTCATAATCATGATCTGTATAATTATTACGATTGTTTTACAATAGAGGCTGACGAAGAAAAACAAATGATTGTACTATTAGGTAAGCGGTAGAAATTGTAACCCTTCTTTTGCATCTGCTTTCGTTACTTATGTTTTATTTCTTTGAGTTAATTGTTAAGTATTTAATTTAAATGTTTTAATTGGTACTTCCAATAACACAAATTGTAAACGGTGCGTGTAACTGTGTTATATAAGTTTGTATTTCTATTTCGAGTTCGTTAACCATTGTTGAGCAAGTACAAGCCCTTAACGAGCTACGGACTTTAATTGATATCGCAACTGTATTTTCTCATACGCCTGTTGTTGTTGTCGTCTTTGCTTTTATTGTCCGTAGGACATTGTCAATTTAGTGTTACTTGTGTACTTTGTAGATTACTTAATTCGTAACAGCTTTATGGAACTCTATAAGATTTATCTTAATTTTCACTATTTCTAATTCTATACAGTTTTGTTATTCTAAAGACCCCTCAAATCCAACACCTATCATCATTTTTATCAACTATCTATTTTTGTAAATGTATCACAATCGATTTAAATTAACATTTCACTTTACTTTCTACACTATTAAATTATTGTGCGAACTAATTGAGATTAGTTGCCGAATTTTCTAGTGGTTCCTTTTGATTTGTTTATTGCAGCGAGTGGCTGTAAATTTCTCTCCATTTCTTCTAGTGCAACAACAATGGTAGTTTTTTGTGGTGGTGCCATTAGGTAATAGTGGTCAACTGCCAGTAGCGGTGATACATCGGAGGCTTCAGAGCAGTTGCATAACTGTTGTTGTTATCGTCTACCACACGATAATACAACAATGTTAATGTAATAGTCACAACTCTCTGAATCACTTGATACAGTTCGCTTATGAGTCACATTGCAATGCTACACTGAGAATCCGTAAAATACCTTAAACAATGTGTAGATTTGAATATTATGGCGTTTTACGGTAACTCCTGTTAAATATGGATATTGCGTTTTCTTCGTATGAACGTGGAATATTTTAGTAGACATTCTTCGAATTTTTATCAAATTCCTATATCTTTTCAAGAAGGTAGATGTTGACATCGTTATTGAGATAATAATCCTGAGTGACAGATCCGTTTCACGTAGTTTGATAATTTTATTACATTTCGACAACTCGCTCAGAAATCGCTATATTATGGTTAAATTCCAATATACCTACTCGTAGGTATATTGGAATTTATATATTTCTCTAGCTTATTCCTACTATTAGGACATCATCCGTGCATTGCGATATTTCTGCTATCTTGTTTCCTAACTTAGACTTAACCTTTGTCAACACGGCTAATAATTTATTTTTGCGTAAGAATGTGATATATACGCACATCTAGATATTTATCTTTAATGACGACATTTTACTCAATCAATTTCCGATTACTTTAACGAAATCTGATTTTTAATACATTGCTTTTGAATGTTCAGATTCAAATGGAGTTAAGTCACGTTCTAACCATATTCTGTTGCCTTCGTAACACTGTGCCCTCGTTCGACAGTAACAATGTAAACATTGTCTGCGTACACCTCACTTCCCACTGCAATCAAAGATAAAAAATACCTTTAACATTATCGCTCATTCAATCTACTCTTAATGGGTTCAGTCCATCTATCAGAATATCAATCGGCTTATCTAAATTGCTTAGTCCTTGTTGCGTTTCAACTAACATTTCAACATATTAAAAGCAACATATGAGAAAGACTGAAAATAGACCGTGGTTTTTGTCTTATTTTATCAGTTACGTCAATCATGTCACTTTTGATTCAATAGCCTTGTAAGTCATCTGTCGCTTCGCCGCAGCGAGATGTTTTGCAGGGTCTCTAATTACTAGCCGACGTCGCGGTACGGCTGTTAATAATTCATTAACCAGAGAGTCGACATTCGCTTTCTACAGATCAGTATGGATGTTTAAGGAATAATTCATTATTTCTTTTCAGGCTCGAGCAATTGGCGATTCCGATTGAGTTCTGACAACGAAGACCTTGGTAGCCCGCTGACTTTGAACGTTGTAGAAATACGCTGTCACTTACGCAAACACTTCATCTCCGGATTGAGGAAAAAGGGTCCATCACCACGAACCATCAGGTGACGCTTACTTGTGTGATGTGCCGGAAACACCACATGGAAGTGCAGCTGGAAGTTACCTGATCAAGGACGAGTTCTGTGTTCGAGTGCTGGATGACGCATCAAGATGAAGTTCTCGACTGGCTCCAGCTCGAGCAGCCTCGCCAGCGACTCGCTGTCCAGGAAGTCCACTCTGTGTATCTACACGGAGGTCGATGCGCCGCCGCCGCCCCATTGCGAAAGGGTGAGTTGGCTTCATTAATCAATATTCCATTAGCGGATTAAGGCAGGTCCCTGTGAACCGTGCAATGGGCTCATCTTAAGTAGATTGATGTAGGAGTTAATGGCTAATCAAAATGTCAGAAGTTCTTATTTCGCAAGAGGACTGATAAGCTTAAAGGCTGCTCTCTGACGACACAACTAAGTATGCTCAATCATAAGGTTGCTCAAAAATTTGATCACTAACTACTGGTCACCATTTTATTATTATTGAGCGTGCCGGAAATTGTTTAAATAGACTTGTTACGATAATAAGCTGTCAAACTATCAGCTCTTCGTATTAAAAAGGGTAAGTTTATTATACAATACAAACAGGAACTAATTTATTTTAAGTATATAAATACATCAGTCAGTAATCGTTACACGGACTTCACAAATTAACAAAAGACGTTTCAAGAAACTAGCAAAAAATGAAATCTAGTTGATTAACGTAGTTTAGGTTTTTTTATTTCATGTTGAAACACAATAATCTATATGTAAATAAAATTATAAATTAAGTGTCTTTACACAAGCAAATATCAAGGTACAACGTAATGCGTACGTAATGGCAGCGTGGGCGTTGAAATTGGATGGGTGTCATTAGGGACTCGTAACTAGTAAACAAATAGACCCAAGAGGAATCGAATAAAAAATCATAATACGATTACATTACAATCTTAGACATAATCGGCTTTAAACGCAAAAAAGCGAAAGCTGCGACTAATAAGGCAATACGCCCTAAATATTAAAGCGACTCGAGCAACTGAACGATTTGCTTTCGATTTTTCACCAACGAGTATAGCACATTAACTTTCAGTTTCATATGACGATAATAACGATATCGTATTAACAAAAACAATGTAAAAAGCAGTATGTCCGGGTTGTACGGAGCATTCGAGAGAAAGTGGCATGTCATCTGCCAGCGCCCGAAGCTCACCAGTTGCCTCTGATATTTTGCAACACCTTCGCATATTTATTTTATCATCTTATCCAATACACCACCGGTTCCTGTAGTGTTAACGACCGAGCAAAATATGACGTCGTTAAATTTATAGTATCTCTTTTTGCACTTAGCACTGAGTGAGTACGAGATTTTAAGAGAAATTTTACGGCTGAATTAAGATTTGAACGGAATTTTTAGTTATGTTTATTCTGAGTATTATTCCACTATCAATCAGATAAATTGCAAGGTCATTTCATTACAAAATATACTAAAATACATATAATACGTACTTCCTTATTTCTTTTATCTCTAAACTTTTTAGTGATACCAGTTCTTATATCTTACTTATGTAAACTTGGTTATTGATGTCTTCATAATTGCAACCTTCAAATTTTTACTGAGATCAATAGAAATCGTTACTAATGATTAAGTAAAAAATAATCGATGTTTTGTGATTAATGATTATTACTGCCGCGTTATTAATGTTTCTAATTTCATGATTGTGTTTCTAATGTTACGAGAATCGTTTTCCTTTCGTGCAGTCGACAGTCGTTACATCAAGGTCGGTATTGTTCGAACTATCGCACGTGATCATCTACTCTAAATGTTCTGCACTTTCTCGTCTGTAACATATGGATCTGATATAGACAGCAGACTGAGCTCCTCATCATTATTGAATGCCATTGCCATGCTATTTTAATTGGTATTATATGACTCACAAAGTGCATCGTTACTTACTACTTGGTTTCATTCAACTGCTGCTAACAATTTTAATTGAGCTTAATTATAACGCGCATTGCCTAATTGATCCTGCTTGGACCTTTATACGTTTGTTGTAACAACACAAAGGACAACGGAAATTACTCATACGCTTATAAGTAACCGAGTACATAGACCCAGCCAAGAAAGTTATCATACTGTTTTATATGGAACCACCTGTATTATTACTCCAGGTATGAACGGGCAGCGCAGTCAATTTAAATCCAATACCATAGATGCGCTTTGTAATGTAAAAGTAATAACAGAAGAGGTAAGAACACAACGTAATGTAGTGGCCGGATATTTAAATATCTCGTGACAGACGGATGACGGATCACTTTCGCCGTGCCCGGCGTAGGCGTTCAATCAACGGATCAAACGACTGTTGATTTTTAAGCTATTGTTCTGTCGACCACGACTAATAAACTTGCAGGCGAAGAGAGAAAGTTGTTCTTAATGACTCTTTATGACACCTATCGGACGTGGACTTAGCTTCGCGATAAAATGTCATTGTCGTCAATCAATAACGTTATCGTCGTTGTTCATATAACTGATTGTGCCAACTGAACAACTCGTAGCACATTTTCCAGCCATACCTTTGTTATGTAGAGAATATTTGTATTTGTAACTCACAGTCGCTAATTCAATAATCTACATAGTCAAATATTTATTCAGTTGATTTCGTCACAGCGACCTCAGTTTCGTTCCGCTTGTTTATCGGAGTGTGTATTTACGCTCTTTTTATTTTATAGTAATCTGATACGTGTCCGTTTACCGCCAACTTGTGGTTAGGGTTTGCCTGTTTATGCTGAGTCCGTATTCATTTCACGCTTTTGTCCCCTTAAAGTACCCTTTGTTTACCCACACCGAATACAAACACCGTCTATTGATTTATCGATACTATCTTATCTCCGTCGAGTTTGAATCGTAACTTTAATAATGTTATCTTCCTGATAATTTCATATAAACGTGTTGCACTATCGAATTCCATTTTATTAGCACTTAGCCAGACGATATAAAGTCGAGAACTTTCCTTTACGAAAATGTTGATAAGCATGTTTCTGCGTATTGCTTTCTCACTTGGCCGAGCCGGCTTTTGAGATAATAACAACATTCCTGCAGCCACATAACCATAAGCAGATAATTTGCGTAAACAGACTCCCAGTGCTGTGTAGGGGAGTCTTCTTGCACCTGGCCTTCGAACTGGAATGTTGGCATTCCTCACTGCAATCTCTAAGTCCATCCAGCTATTGGACCATTATTTTAATAAGCTTTTCAGTTCATAATGACGCGGCTCCGGCGTCGCGTGATCGTCCTTGGTCTGAGCGTGCTCGAATGCACGACTCTTTTTCCTCGGAGCGTTGTCTGTAGCAGTTACATCAGCAACTTGCATCGGATGATAGTGTTCGTTGGAAATTCTCACAAAAATGTCTGAATGCTACTCCACACCATTGTCTCACGTCCGTCGTGTTGCTACGTTTCGTTTTTCGTTGCTGGAGCTAATAAAGTCACTTTTCCTCGAATCAAATTACCAATTTTTGTTTGACTCACTTTGACATGCTTAGTGGTAATTGTGTGAACCACGTTTTGGTATTTTTGTGTCACAATTGTATAACTAATTTCCAATTACTGATCAGTTTAGTTTAACACCAGCTTAATACCCAAAATGTGTAGGTAAGTAGTAGGTACCTATTACCTGAAATTATGAAATAGTAAATCCGCCCTCGCTTCGCTTCGGGACACCAGTCCCTTCAAAAATCTCTATAAATTTTAACAAAGCTATAAATTTTGTCTAAGCTATATTACTGCAAAGTTTCATAAAAATCCGTTCAGTAGTTTTTGCGTAAAAGAGCAACAAACACACACACACACATACACACTCACTCACTCACATACATCCTTACAAACTTTCGCATTTATAATATTAAGTAGGATTAGTAGGTTAGTAGGAAGTAGGATTCGACCCATCAATTAGATCTTTTAATTCTTTACCTACAATTCTACTGACACTATTGGTCCAAGACATCTTAAGTTACTAAAAAAAATTCTGTTCGCCATGGTAATTCGTAAGCAGTGCCTTTATTTAATGCCTAAAATTTCTGACTCACGTTAAATCCTATTATAGACATACTAGCAAAAATTATGCGTAAGTAGGTATCTGAATACTTATTAGTCTATTCAGTTGGACTGTCTCTAACCTTCTCAATCCGGTCCTAATCAAGTTTATCGTCAGTAAATTTATTATTTTCACGTCTCGTTAGCGCAGACCGCAGTATCTTAGCTTTCATCGCTAAATTGACCCTTTACTTGTGGGCTATTATTTGTCTTGAACCTAACCGCTTATTATACTCCAGTCTTATGTTACTTACGTGCTTTACACATTAAATATGTTTATACTACTTTCTCCGTTGAATGCTAGATTTTCGATAACAACCATAAATTTAACTATTCGTTTATTACGGGCTATTGTATCCCAAGAATTCGGATTGCGCAATACCATGATGTCCCAAATAGAATTTCTCTCCTAAGAGTGACGGGGTATCGATTTTATGACTGTTAGAAATTTTTATCGCTGTGTTGCTTTTATAGCACTCCTATTGAGTTACGAATTTTGTTTATCAGTATTGTATTATTTGCTTCGAAATGATATTTTTCCGACATAAATATTTCGAAATAAAACAAGCACAAAATTTCACTCCAAAGCTTCCTATCCTACAATACATATTTTACTGCAAAGCCCATCCAAATAAGTTCACCAGTTTTTGAGATAAGCAACATCAACCTCACTGACAAACAAATGAACCATTAAAAATCCAACATTTCTCTAGAACCTTTCGTTACAGTTTTACGGGCACTTCGCTTCGGGAATACGTTTAAACCACTTAACTATCACTGCTTATAATTTTCAATATAGGCACTTATAATTATCAGTCATAGATGTGGGTGCGAAATAGGTAGCGTCATTATTTTCAGCCTTGATAAAGAGCTAGTAGATAATGCACGCGTAATCACGTGTTGTTACATTCCTGAGCGTAACACTCGGTAACCTCATTTCTCGATTAGTTACGGTAAACTTGGAGAGAAAATAACTATTTTGAAATTAAAACTACTAATTAATAATCAGGTTTTAAGGTAATACATTTATTTGTTATTTTAGAACTAGTTTATGCATGTGCTTTGTTTGTTTTGGAGTTAGTAAACAACGAAATATAGTTAAATATTTCAGGACTACTTATTTCTGATATGAAAATTGCTCTATGCTCTTTTAAGAATCTCAAACTATCTTGATACTCAATTTCATCTAAATCGGTACTGCTGATAAAGCTTGAAAACATTGCAGACAGATCTTCGTATTTATGACTACTGTGTGGATAACTTTTTTTCTTAATTTTACCCAGATCCATTAGAAAAGCTTGGATATTCGGATACCTCGAATGTCGTACCTACCCCCACCTTCGATCGTGAACTAGATACGCCCATGTCGGCCTTTATTTATGATAAATTGTGCTGTCACTCAATTTTAATACAGAGCAACGTGTCTTAAGACCCTATGTTTAGACAATAGACTCGCCTCGAAAATGACGTCAGTGTTACCCCATTTGAAGGCAAACGTAACAGATTTACGGTAGAGAGCACGCGAGCTTGCGCAAACCCCGTCCAGCGATGTATCTCAGATACCCGGTTGCAGGAAATTACAAGAGATATAATACGACACGCAATATGCAACTGCCTCTCAGACTATTGCACATTGCACGCACTGGAAAGCGAGGCAGGGCTGCCACTTTTAGATAATTCGGTTAACTGGTCACGTTTAAGAAAGTATTTTACTTATCAGGTATTAAAGTTATATTACCTGCAAATAAATAGGTATTATCTATGTTTTATTACTGGCTATAATTTTACATACATACTAGCTGACCCGGCAAACGTTGTTTTGCCAAAAATGTCTGAAAGTTGAACAACCCTTATCACTTAGGGGTATAAAAAATAGATAAGT
>DWJQ01000190.1:0-17011 GCA_018248915.1 Hesperia meskei straton | reverse complement strand
TAACATTTTTTTGGCAAAACAACGTTTGCCGGGTCAGCTAGTTATTAGATAAAAGTGATTAACCTATATTTGAGGCTTTCAAAACCCTTTCGACACTTAAGTTTCTTTTCACCTTTCCCTCCACTTCACCTTTTATTGACCTTTTCAGTCATGAAGAGAGCCATTGGCTCTAAACCAGCGATTCCAGATTAATTCTCCATCATTTGAGGCTCATAAAATTAAATGATGACCCTTTGTCATCATATCGAATTTTGACTTATACTCTCAAGGTCAAGACGAATCTATTCTCATGAGAATCAGTACATAACCATTTTTTATCTTACCCACTTAATACCTATTATCTTATTTTCCAGATTTTAAATTCATAAAATCATCTCGTGGTGCAACCCTTCTTTACAAAGCTGGATATACATACGCGAAACATCGCAAGAATGGTCCGAAGACTCGGTGGCATTGCTCCACACATCTAAAGAGGACTAAATGTAAGGGTGCTATCTTCACCGTAGGTGATGGCGACGAATGCAAAATATGGTGCCGATATCCTTTTACGAGTCTACCGATTCATAATCATTTGCCGCGGGAATATGAATTGATAAAAAATCAATAACTAATTAATCAGCTAATTAATTTATAGTATACGAATGAATGAATTGAGCATTGAAAACAAAATTTAAAATCAAAAATCTAACTACGGAATTTCTAGTATCACTGTTTTTTTTGTATATAACATTACGCCGTGTTATATTAATGAAAGTAATGTAAATGTAACATATATGAATATTGCATAAGGGTATTGATTAATTTGTAATATTAAATGTTATGTACAATTATTGGTTTTCATTCGCTTTACCTACTACAGACATTTATTTCCATAAGTCGTCTTTTAAGAAGATAAAGTTTGTAGGCATGTCATATATACTAAACAAATGAATATACCTAAGATAATAAAATTTAACGTTTTCTACTATTACGTCTTCAAAAATTTCATGGATTTTGCCTAATGTAATACATGATATTGCGAGCCACGAAATAGGTAATACTGCGAAATATGTACCTATTACAAAATCAATTTTATTCAGAATACTAAAGATTAATTTGAAACGCTCGTATACTGAGTATTTCTAGCATTCTATCACCACTAGTTCAAAGTCAAAATACTTTCCTACTAATAGTAACTAAATTATTTCATTTCAGTTCTCCTCCCTATCTTCACAACGACCGCTCGAGGGGCGAGGATCATCTATGTGGCAGGCTATAAATTCATACGGCATCGTGTGACCGGCTTCAAGACTCGATGGTACTGCTCCGACCATCACAAAGGCTGCAAGGCTGTCATCTTCACCATCGATGGAGACAAGATCGTCAGATGCAATAACACGCATAACCATTTACCGCCACCTAATTTGTAATGCGAATATATAGTTCCTCATTAATCGTTCATCGTTCTCTTAAACAAGAAAATACTAGAAGTTTGATTGATTTCATAACACATGAACGTATACGATAAGTTACGTCTTTAAATGTAGACGTCTTTTACTAAAATGTTACGTGAAACGTCTATTGATGAAATTGGAACACCCCATCAATCGCTAAGTATATACAAATCAATTTTTAATGTCAACATTAAGAATGTACCTTTCATTGTATGGAAGTTTTGTGCTATGAAGATGTGATGATAACTATGTGTACCATTATGTATTAATTGATATATTTTAATTAAGTAAAAATTGTGACCTGATATAAAAATTTACATTTTGACAAGGGCAATGTTAACTTATCGGATTCCCCAGTTGAAATATCGACGCGTCGACAATTTATCTCGTAAAATAATTTTGAACTTAACGTTTATTGTAGCTTTAGTTATAATTTAATTAATTGATTATTCTGATACCGGTTGTTAGTTTCCGATATATCTAAGTTATTGTTTTAAAATAACTGTCATTAGATTAAGTAATGGCACAATGGTTCTTGATTATGAAACTGTTAAATATAATAAGTAAAATCTTGTATTTTCCACTACTGTTACCTAGCTGTTACCTTCAAGACTGATATTTCTCTGGCGAAATCAGTGCCGTCTAGCTCGAGTATATAATTATGTATAACTGTTTTTTTACATAGAATAAGATAATAATTGACAGCAATCACACCTCATGGTAAATGTCAATCAAGTCCAAGATATTGAATGCACTAAGTTATAAAATCCTGTTAATTGTCCTCTTGAAGACTTATGTATATTACAGCTTGGCATTTAAATAATTAGGCAAGAACAGGAAATAGTAACTAATGATGAAATGAAAACAACACCCAAAGCTAAATCTAAAAAAGCTTAGCTCTTGAAACCAAAAAATAATAATATTTACATATTTATTTATTACACTTTATTGTACACCATAATTGATATAAACGGGAATGCAAGTATTACAAGTTTTATAAATTGTGCACAAAGACGCTTATCTTATCGCTAAATAGCGATTTCTTCCAGATAACTTTTGGGAAGATGACATAGGGAAAATCGAGAGATGGAGGTAGGGTCATGGATAACAATGATCATGATGAAATAAACTAACCAAATATAACTTCCGATTTATGCAATTGTTATTTGTACTCGAGCTGAAAGCATTGATGTTCCAATGTATTATAAAAAATAATAAAGTTATACTTATTATGAGACACGAATTTCCGTATATAACTTAACAAAATTCACAGTAGTAGAAAATACAAGTTGAACGGAATCTGTAATTGGTAACTCTATTTAGGTACGTTTTCTTCCTCAGGTATATAGAGAAGAAACCGCGTGGCAAGATTTGAGACGAATGGAAAACGAAGAAATTGTCGGAGAAATCTCAATCACCTCAAACCCTAAAAACCACCTTAACATTAATTCCTTAGCGGTCATTTCCATTTCTTGAAACGCAACTTTCCGCAACCCCGAACTGAAGTTTAGGTTTCTGTCTCGTTGACAAAAATTAGCACCTAAAGGCGACCTGGTCTGTTAAGTTTCCATCGGATACCTTACAGACCTTACCTTATGAATAAAATTCAAATAAAGTACATTTTGAAAGCAAGAACAACATAATTATGATTTAGTTTTTGACTATTTAAATTTCTTACTTCACCTCTTTTTTAGTTCTTCGTCAACATCCACAATTTCTATTTTTCTTTGAACAATGTTGGTAACATACAGGTGAGTACAATTTAGACAACATCGTAATATAACAGTACTTTTTTTATTTCTAAGGTCCTTTGTACGGGACAGGGTTACGAGGAGCACCTATTATTTACTACGCTGGTTTTAAATTTTGGAGACATCGAATACAGGGTGTCAAAACAAGATGGAGATGTGTAGAAGTGAGAAGAGGTTGCAGAGCGTATGCCTTAACCTTGGGCGATAATGGCAGTATGGTAGTATTGAAATGTAGTGATAATCACAACCACGGGCCTTGCTGAAGGATTGGAAGGATTAGAATCCAGGGAGTCAAATAAATACAGCGTTGAGAGAAAATCGTCTCTGTTGGCGTTTACATTTTTCATGAGAAATTACTAATCTTACTAGAATGTTATGTTGGAGGGCAAAAATAAATAATATGACACGATATGGATATGAATAATAATAAATTATGACTTGATAAAATGATAACAGTGTGCTACATTAATAATATATCCCCAAAATTATTTTATTATTGTAAGCTTTTGTAAGCTTTTGAAGAGTCTTTTAGAAAATAATGAACAAGTTTCTCCTAAGTTTTCACACTCTCCATCAAATTTTTACTTAATATTAGACGCGATTCTGCTGAAGTAGAAAAGTATTAACAAAAGTACTACTACCTCTGTGTCAATAATTTTTATTCCTGAATTTAGTTAAGAATTTCTTAAAACGATTTATGCAATTCTCAACTGACTAGAGAATAACATTACAGATCTATCACAGGTTTACTTGGACTCTCAATCCAAACGTTTATGAACTGAGGGCCCAGGCGAAACATAGGTTTTAAAGAAGAAATACACAATTTTCCCTTGAACACCGCCTAGGAGTTAGTTAAAAAAAATAGCGAAAAAAGTAACGGCTGAATGGTAAAACGGATTCGAATTTTTGGATAATGTCTGATCTGAGGGCCCAATATTTTTGACTTTATCGACTAGGTGCAACCTCTTACTTTGAAATGAATTAGCTGAAAAGTTTTTACTAATTTTTAACTAAAATTCTACATACGGTTTTTTCTTCAAAATGGCATATTTTATAAGAAAATTAACTTTACATTTTTAATAGGAAGATGATTACCATGATTCCAGAATAAGAAAATAACTACTAACTCAGTTTTGTAAAAAATCTAATTACACTTCTGTGCTGTTATTTCTTAACTTTTACATTTTCAATATCAACATTAGGAATTCCATATGACAGAACTCGTAACTAGTGGTTATTGGGTAGTTACAAGGGACACAGGTAGATCGCTTTTTTATTAAAAATACAAATGGCGTCTTCTAAGTTTTTTTTTATTGAGTTGAAGTAGCAACAAACGAGCATCCAGCACCACCCCTTACGCTGCCGCCCATGGCAACATTGACTGACTTAGATCAAGACTCAATTTAATTCTTCTAATGAGAAATACTAAATTGAATGGCAGAAATATCACCAATCTAAGTTACTTGACGTGCACGATTTGTTTAAACACTGTTTCCTGTAAACTGCACTTGAAATTGAATTTAATAATATAGGTACAATACGGAATCTAGGCTTCGTTTAATTTGTTTTAAATATAATTATGTATTTTTTTAAATCTTAAAACGACTTTCAACTGCCGGTGACGATGGAGCTTTACTATCAGAATTAAAAAAAAACTCACAATAATATAGACCACAATGGAACGTATAATAATATTATAAGTATCGACATCAACTGTGGATAATAAGAATAATTGGCGTTTTCTACCATCATGTTTTTATAACAGTCAATTAAGCAGTCAAACCACGTCAAAAATTCAACGCTCCCTATATCATGCGATTGATCTTGTTCAACATTTTCCTCTTCATCTATCTCTTGGTATTAAAAACATCTGCTGTTGGAATTGTATCAATTTTCACGTTCATAAATTGATCAAGACGTGTTATAACTTCAATAACCTTAGCTTTACCTAATATATCACTATCTTTGTACTGTCCTAAACAAATCATAAAAATATCTTTTATTATTTTGTGCAACATCACACTCCTTGGATTTTTTAACACCTACATACAGCCTATATAAAAATATTTAATACAATTTTCTGTGCCACCATTTAAACATGATAAATTATGCGGTGACTTTATGAAGTGGCTGATGTCAAGCATCTGGAATGAAAGTATGAAATGAAAATGAATGAATCTAATGAAAGTATTAGGTAAAATATCAGTTTTGCCGTCCAAAACTGCGAGCAAAGCTGAAGAATCGTCAGTGATACATTCGTTGGGTGCATTCGTTACGTTACTTATTTTTATTTTATTTAATTAATTATTTACTTACCCTTTTCTTAAACCAATTTGATACAGATGTTGCAGTGTGAGAATTCACTGGTTCTATTCTTATTTCGCTTTTAGTCAGCAATGTTAAAACAGCACCGAGTCCCACGTTTCGCTTTTCTGTTTTAGATTTAATTTTGAAATCTTTCGCCTTTTCGAAATACTCTTCGAAAAGTGTGCATAGCATTTTTTTTTTCAACGTCCAGGAAAACTTCTAACAGCGCATTTGCTGCTGCTATCTCAAAATCTAGGTGAACTTTTTTTGGTCTCCATTCGGGTATTTGAGACTTAATCATCTCAAATAGTATTTTATATGATTCTTGATTTTTGTTGGTCATGAGAACATACACAAGCGGTCTTACACTCGTTTCTGTTGACGATGAGTCACCCATATCACTATGGATACTATACAGTTGCTGAAAGGGAGTAAGGCAACTATTCCTTCCCGTCCATCCCGTCTATAAAGTATTCCTCGACTGTTTGCAATAAAGATCTCCCTTCTACTGAGGAAAATACAATGATCTGAGATCCTTGGTAATAATAATCACATAGTAGCAATTTTGAGTTCTCGCAGAACTGACGAGGTATTGACTTATCCTTTGGGTTATTGACGAGCTTTCACATCTGTCACATATTTATGTTTTTGCTTAAATTTATTATTAGTACACCCCGCCCTTAATCCGTATCTTTACCTTTTTCTTCTTACCCCAAGGTTGTCTGGAAGAAATCGCTCTTTAGCGATAAGACCGCCAATTGTATTTCTTTTTGTTATATTATGTCTCTTTATGTTTCTTTATATTATGGTGTACAATAAAGAGTATTATTATTATTATTAAGAGCGTCTTATTACGACATGTAGGTACATAAACATGTTTTCATTTTTTTTAATGGTGGTATTTGTGTTACCAGGTCAATGCCATTGTTCTTTAGTAACGAAATACTTGTATCTTATATTTTTGGTACTAGTGTATCCGTTCGTCTTGCTTGTTCCTTAATGGATCCAATTAGCTCGTCTACTTCATTTCTTCCGTAGTCCTACTGACAGGAATGTTCTGTTTTCTTTTCTACATGATTACCCTAAAACAGAAGATTTGATTTTTTGTCATCATTGTATATGTTATAATATAGAGATCATAACTATTTTGCAGGAGTTATCTTATTTAATAAATAACAGACACGCCCTTCCACCAATCCGCAGTGGGGCAGCGTGATGGATGCTCTAGGCCAGGGGTGTCAAACTCAATTTTTCAGAGGGCCATATAATTAGATTTAGAATGTGTAGGCGGGCCAGGCACAAATAAAACATACTAAATATAACATCTTTATTTAATAACCGAGTTAAAAAAGAAGTAGGTAAGACAAAGGGTAATTTATTTTGAGCTCGAGGATCCAGATACTTGACATCTCTTGTTTTTGACAAGTTCATTGATGTCAGGTACCATATTCGTGGAAGATATTTTCAGAATTGATTGCAGATGTTCATTCGTAAGTCTTGTGCGATGTTTGTTCTTATTTATTTTCATGACGGAAAACATTTGCTCACATAAATAAGTACTACCAAACATACATAGAATGCGTGCTGCATGCTTTTTTATTTCCGGGTAGTTATTCAAACTCTTGAAATAATCTGTATGAAATGTAAGTGTTAACTTCCTTAAATTTTTCCTTCAAAATGCTGTCAGATTGAAGATCTATCAACTCCATTTGCAAATGAACTGGTGCCTGTGAAGCTTCAAAAGTGAATGGATTGGTGAAAATTGGGAATTTTATTTCATTCATTTTGTGGAAATCTTCAAAACGTGCGTTAGAGTCCATAATCAAATTTTGTAGAAGTTGCGAATATTCATCCAATTTTTTCTGGTTCACTGTGCCAAACGATTTCAAATGAGGGAAATGATCCAAAGTTTGATTTTTTACCTGATTTTCCCATAGTCTTAACTTTGTTTCAAATGCCTGTATATATGAATACATTTGAGTGACAATCAAATTTTTACCCTGTAACTTTACGTTCAGATCAGTCAAGTGTTTATTTATATCTACCAAAAAGGCACAATCAAGCCACCAGTCAGTGTCATAATTAATTGGCTTGGTTTTTTCTAACATAAAAGCTTGAATAGGGTCACGTAATGCAAAAAATCTTTCTAAAACTGCCCCTCGGCTGAGCCAACGAACTTCGGTGAAATAAAGCACATCGGAATATTCTTCATCCAATTCTTGTAATAACTGCCTGAACTGTCGGTGATTTAGTCCTCTGCTCCTTATAAAATTTACTATTTTTATTACAGGTTGCATAACATGATCCATTTTTAAATGTTTGGATGCTAATGATTCCTGGTGAATGATACAGTGAAATCCCACAGAATTCTCTTGTATTTTCTGTTTTAATTTAATCACAACGCCCGAATGTTTGCCAATCATGGCAGGAGCGCCATCCGTAGTTATGCTGCTAAATATATTCAAGTCGAGTTCATATTCTACTATCAAATGCTCAATTGCAGTATAAATATCATTTGCTGTTGTAGTACCTGTCAATGGACCGCACTTTAATAGTTCTTCAGTTATTTCAAAGTTACTGTTAATACCTCGTATAAAGACAGCAAGTTGAGCTGTATCAACAGTGTCAGTGCTCTCGTCAACAGCCAGCAAAAAGTTTATAAATTCCTTAATTTTCTCTTTCAGTTGATTAACCAAATTTTGAGATAAATCACTTATTCTTGATGCAATAGTGTTTCTTGACAGCGAAATATTTTGAATGATTGACTTTTGAGATGGAAATGAAACATCGGCAACTTTTAACATACAGTCTTTAATAAAATCACCATCAGTAAAAGGTTTGGATCTCTTCGCGATTTCTAATGCAATAATTAAACTCGATTTCAAGGCGTCTTCGCTGTCAGTATTAGCTTTAGTAAACATCGATTGTTGACCTTGAAGTTTAGATTTTAAAGATAATAATTTGTCCACTCTTATCTTTTCGGTGTAACAATCAAATTTTGATTTATGATTCGTCTCATAGTGTCTCTTCACGTTAAACTCTTTACAAACAGCAACTGTTTGATTGCAAATCAAACACAGTGGTTTACCTTTCCATTTTAAGAAAAAATATGCAATCTCCCATTTTGACTGAAACACTGCACTCACTGTCAATTTTACGTTTTTGCGACATTATGCCACAATACACAACAAACACCAAACTATAGGTACGTAGGAAATACTCGACGCGACTAGCGACTGCTCAAAACAAAGATTTCAACCTGTCTGCGCGGGCGGGGGAGCGCTACTAGCGCTAGTTGCTCGGACGAAATAGATGTTGACTACGCGCGAGCGAGAGAGCGAAAAGCATAAGTAACACTCTCTCATTCTCACTCATGTACGCCGTACTACTCTTGAAATATTGATGAATAAAATGAAGTGTGCGCATTTATAAACCTGCGTAAGAGCGTCGAGTGCAATCTAAAATTTCTAAAAAAAAAACAAAATTCTTCTATCTGTGATGTATTGTGAGCGCGGGCCGTATTGCAATAGCTCGAGGGCCGGATATGGCCCGCGGGCCCTACATATGTTTGACATGACTGTCGTAGACCAATATTGAGGTATTCTATAAAATGCATAGCTGAGTCTGTTTTCCCAACAAGCTCTACAGTGATTATCATTACTTTGTCTGTTGGTCTCCTAGCGTGATATGGTGCTCTGATTACGAATCCTGATACTAACCTAAGTTAATCTTCATCTGTTTGTTCTTCAAAAGAGTTTATGCAGGACAAAGTTGCTATTATCGGGAATATTGCAATATTTTTAAACATCTCTTTACCATAAGTCTCTCCAATACCATATGCACCTCCCAATCTTGAGTATGTATTTGTTATCTTTGAAATTTGTACTCCTACATTAGTTTTAAGCATTGAAGACAACATTTCAGTGGTTATCGGTTCGCAAAGATATGGTATTGGGTGACCATCAGTAGGGCTCATCTTAAGTAATTCAGGGCAAGTTGCAGCTGAGGCCCGAAAATTTGCGTATCATGTCGAGATAGCGTGCAGAAGTTACAGTCACTGCATGTCCTCTGTTATCTTCATAAAAGTACGGCCCAATAATACAGTTCGCCGACATAGCGACCCACACTTTTACTTTGGGGCTATGCAACCGGCGTTTATGTAATGCCTGTGGATTCGTTTCTCCCCAAAAACGACAATTTTGTCGATTGACGTATCCGTCCCAATGAAAATGTGCCTCATCGCTAAAGAACACGTTGTTGAAATTGTTAAATCTTTCTAACATTACATTCACAAAATTCATTCTTGTAACGTAATGATTTTCATGAAGAGCTTGCACAATCTGTATTTTATAGGCCATTAGGGGTAACTTAGTTCTCATTTTGCTCTGAATTGTCGCTCTTGATAATCCCAGCTGAGACTCACGCTTTCTAACGCTGAGGCGAGTCTGTCGGCTTACAGAATCTGCAACTGACTGAATGTTTCCAGGCGTTCTTGCTGTTCTTGGACGGCTGTGATAGATTTCACCAATAGTGTTTCCAGTAGTATTGAATGTCTGGATCCAACTTAAAATTGTTGCATTGTGTAATTAAAAAAAATTTTAGGTACCGTCGTAACCCATAACTTCGCCTACATTTTCACACTTTTTTCAACACTTCTTTCAGATTTATTAATATGTAGTTTGGGTCGGGATGGCAAAAAAAAAGATTTTATTCCACTCTGGCCCTTATTATAGAAACACACGCTTTAAATTTCATTCAGCATTGGCCAAAAGTTGCCTTTAAATGTAATAGGCGAAGTTCGGATACTTTACCTCAACTTCGCCTACATCATGGCATGGCATCAAATTATGAATCATTATTTGAAATACTGCAGAGTAGATTTATTCGAAGCTATTCATAACGTGATACACGAATATATCCTTAAGGCTTTAGACAGACGGACGGCATTTCAACTGCAATCCAACTGCAAATTGCAGTTCAGGTGCAGTTTGAACGCAGTTGACACGACTGCAATACAACTGCAAACTAAACGCGCGGTCCAATTGCAGTCGCTTCAACTGCATTCAAAGTGCAAATGAACTGCACCTCACCCATCCGCCCGCACTACTTTTACACACTCCGCCCCCCCCGCGCATAAGAATCAGTAGCAGAAACAACTTAAGAGTGAGCAGACGCGTTGTTTGTCTGTAGATAAAATAAAAATGTCGAGAAACGAGATTACAAGATTTGATGAAGCATTACTGCTACTTGTACTTTATCGCCGTGCATCAAAACTGAAGAGAAATCGTAAAATGTGGGTCCAATTAATATTGCAACATAAACATGAAGGTGATTTTTATACTTTATTACCAAAACTGAGATCACAAGAGAAATGCTTTTACAAATATTTTCGCATGTCTAGAAGAAGTTTCGAAGAATTAACAGACATCTTAAAGAATAAAGTATGCCGACAAGACACAAATATGAGAAAAAGTATATCGGCAGAAGAAAGGATTGCAATTACTTTAAGGTAAGCTTTTAACAATTTTAAAGGCATTATGAATTAAATTAAATATTTACCTGTTAATATATTTAATATCATGAGGAAATGATTATGTTGCTCTGTGGATATCGAAATACATTTATTTAGGCTGTAGTAAGTTGTCTGTGGTTTAAAGTAATAAAGTGTGCACTTACGATCGTCAAAATTCTGCTTGTTTTATATTTAAAATAATAGGTTATGGGCCCAGAAAAGCCGATAATTAGCTAGGGCAAGTCGTAATTTTCAGTTTAGCTCAGTTTTTTTAGCTTAGGTCGCGAGTGAAAGTAGAAAAATCATGTCGACTAACTACTTAGTCAACGTGCCGAAGTTAAAAGGGCGGGAAAATTACATGGAATGGTGTTTTGCTGCGGAGAATTTTCTAATCTTGGAGAACATGGAACATTGCATTAAACCTGTTACTACCGGAAAGATTATAGAAGCCGCTGATGATGCACGCACCAAAGCGAAATTAATTCTCACAATCGACTCGAGTTTATATGTGCACATAAAGGATGTCAAAACGGCGTTAGAACTTTGGAATAAGTTGAAAGCCTTGTTTGACGACTCCGGTTTTGCCAGACGCATAAGTTTATTGAGAAATCTCATCTCGATTCGTCTTGAAAACTGCAGTTCTATGACAAATTACGTTACACAATTAGTGGAGACTGGTCAAAAACTAAGAGGAACTGGATTTCAAATTAGTGACGAGTGGATTGGCAGTTTATTGTTAGCTGGTTTAACAGAAAAGTATTCGCCGATGATAATGGCGATTGAGCATTCGGGTATCGCCATTACAACCGACGCCATTAAATCAAAACTAATGGACTTAGAAGAAAACAGTGGCGACACTAGCGCCAGTGGAGCATTCGCGAGTTTTCGAAAAACCAAGACTTTCGGTAGCAACACTAATGTCACTTGTCATTCCGGAACCAAAGATAATGGTTATGGTTGTACGTCAAAGTCGAAGAAAGAAAAAGTTGTTAGATGTTATAGATGTAAACAAACCGGACACTATCGCAATCAATGCACAAATTTTGATAAGGATTCATGGAATATGAAATCGGGTGAACGTAAAAAGACAAATGCGTTCAATGCTGTCTTCCTAAACGGCAGTTTTTCGAAGAACGATTGGTATGTTGACTCGGGTGCGAGCGCTCACTTAACTACAAATGAACATTGGATTAAAAATGTCTCGACCGAGCACCCTATCAAAGAAATTGTTGTTGCGAACGAAGAAAAGCTTACTGTGAAGTGTTCGGGTGACGTGCAAATTGCTACAGTTACCGATGACTGTGAATATGATGTGACTGTCGAAGAAGTGTTGTGTGTGCCAAAATTAACCACAAACTTATTGTCGGTCAGTCAATTAGTCAGAAAAGGTAACAGAGTGTTGTTTACTACCAGTGGCTGCAGTATATACAATAAAGATGACAAGTTGGTGGCCATGGCGTCACTGACAAACGGTGTATACAAATTAATATCACCTGGGAGTGTATTGGCTGCGACAGCTGTGTCTGTGGATACATGGCATCGCAGGTTGGGCCATGTGAACAGCATGTACTTGAATAAAATGCCGAACGCAGTAAATGGGATGAAACTTGAGGAGAAATGTGAAATTTCACAATCGTGTTGTGTAGTGTGCTGTGAGGGCAAACAGTCTCGCTTACCTTTTGGACATACTGGTTCAAGAAGCAGTGAATTGTTGGGTATAATTCACAGTGACATATGTGGTCCTATGGAGAATGCTTCAATAGGCGGGTCAAGATACTTCATTTTGTTTATCGACGATTACAGTCGTATGACCTATATATATTTTATGAAACAGAAAAGTGAAGCATTCGAACATTTCCAAGACTATAAGGCCAAAGTAGAGAACCAGTTGAATAAGAAAATTAAAGTATTTCGCAGTGATAATGGGAAGGAATTTTGCAATAGGATTTTTGATGATTACTTAAGAAAGAATGGCATTTTACATCAAAAGACTAACCCATACACACCGGAGCAGAATGGCCTTGCAGAACGGTTTAATCGGACAATAGTGGAAAAGGCAAAGTGTTTATTATTTGATGCCAAGATGGGCAAGAAATTTTGGGCTGAGGCAACAAATACAGCAGTCTATTTGTTTAACCGTACTGTACTTCCAGCATTATCAGATAAGACACCATATGAGGTATGGACAGGATGTAAGCCAGACATAAGTCATTTGCGCATTTTTGGTAGCCGTGTCATGGTGCATGTGGCAAAAGAAAAGCGCCAAAAATGGGACAAGAAGTCAGAGGAACAGATACTTGTGGGCTATCCAGAGGACATCAAAGGATATCGAGTTTATAATCCCATCACCAAGAAAGTCAGTACCAGCAGGGATGTTATGATAATGGAAGATGTGAAACCTCAAGTGTCTATATCTATAAAAGAAAAGAAGGAAGAGAGCTTAGATTCAGTGGGGGACACGTCTTCAGAAGAAGCAGAGAGTACAATGATTGAGAGTTATGTTGACAGGTCTGATGCAACATATATACCGAGTGATTATGAAGATGCAGAATCGTCTGAAACAGATGAATCAAAGCATGAAAGCAAGGAAATTAGGTTGAGAAAGAAACCTGAGAGATATGGATACTCTAACATGTGTGCCGATACTGTTATGGAAGCGTTGGATGATGACAGCGAGCTAACTCTGCAGGAAGCACTAGCAGGACCAGAGAAGGAGCAGTGGTTAAGTGCAATTAGGGAAGAACTAGAGTGTTTTAGGGAAAATGATGTGTGGGAGTTGGTAGATGCTCCAAGTTCAGGTACAGTTGTGAAGTGTAAGTGGGTACTTAAAAGGAAATATTGTGACAACAGTGTGAGATATCGTGCACGGCTGGTTGCAAAGGGATTCACACAGAGACCAGGTATAGACTTTCATGAAACTTTTTCCCCTGTTATTAGACATTCAACTTTGCGTTATTTATTTGCATTGAGTGTACAGTTGGACATGAACATAACTCATCTAGATGTCACCACAGCTTTCCTTAATGGTCATCTCAAAGAGAACATATTTATGCAATTACCAGAATGTTTTCCTATTGCTGATAGTAATAAGGTTCTTAAATTAAAGAAGGCTGTGTATGGACTAAAACAGGCCTCACTAGCCTGGTATGATAGAGTTAAGGAAACTTTATGTCAATTAGGTTATGTTAAGAGTAAAATAGAACCTTGTGTATTCATAAAAAACTGTAACAATGGTAAAAAGGTAATTGTTGGTATTTACGTAGACGATTTCCTAATATTTTCAAATGAAAAATGTGAAACTGACAGGTTAATTAAAGCTTTGAGTGCTAAATTTAAAATTAAAAATCTTGGCCAAGTTAGACATTACCTAGGGATGAGAGTAAACATTGATAGAAAGTCTAAAGTTATAACCCTTGATCAAGAACATTATATAGAGCAATTGATGCAAAAGTTCAATATGTCTGAATGTAGTACAGCTGAAACACCTATTGAATGTAAATTAAACCTAGAAAAGTCTAATGTTTGTGAAGGTAACATACCATATCAAAGGTTAATAGGTAGCTTAATGTACTTAGCGGTATTGACCAGGCCAGACATAGCATACTCTGTCAGTTATTTGTCTCAATTTAATAATTCTTACTCACATGTTCATTTTAATTATGCAAAAAGAGTTTTGAGATACTTGTATAAAACTAAGGATTATTGTTTAAAGTACTCCCAAAGAAAAGCAGACCTGATTGGTTATGTAGATGCAGACTGGGCGAGTGACACACTTGACAGACGGTCATATACAGGATTCTGCTTTATTAAATGTGGTTCAGCCATTTCTTGGGAGAGTAGGAAACAACGCACAGTGGCTTTAAGTAGCTGTGAGGCTGAATACATGGCTTTATCAGAAGCATGTCGTGAAGCCATATATTTACAAAGATTAGAGTTAGAAATAGTTGGTTTTTGTAATAAAATAATTTTATTTAGTGATAGCCAAAGTGCAATGAAACTTGCTAATAATCATCAGCCACACAGGAGGTCCAAACATATAGATGTCCGCTATAACTTTATTCGAGAAGTAATTGAGAATAACATAATTGAAACTAAATATGTTCACACCTCTCAAATGGCTGGTGACATGTTAACTAAGGGTTTGTCTGGGGCAAAACATTATGGGTTCATGAAAACTCTGGGTATATTTAGAAAATAGTTTATTTCTTGTATTAATTGTTTTTGCTCATTACAATGATCTCATTTTGTTTATTATTTCGATATAGTGGGGGTGTTACTGTTATCTGTGGATATCGAAATAGATTTAGAATATATTTAGTCTGTGTCAATGGTTGTCTGTGGTTGGAAGTAATAAAGTGTGCACGTACGATCGTAAAAGTTCTGCTGTTTTATTTAAAATAATATATCAACTGAGATCACTCTTGAGATCGGTATTGAGAGCGATTTATTAATACGGGCCTAAATTGTATTTTTTCAAATTAGATGTTTACTTACCTTAGTTACGTACCTTTCTCCAAACCTCAGAACTGCCACGCAACCTTGCTTATGAGGTATTTTTCACATATCTGTGGAGAAGGTTCTGATAATCTCTGGATTTGCATCAATTTTTTTAGTAAGCTTGCTCTATAGCCGCTTTCAATTTATTAGTACCTAGAATCTCCTTTACGGACGACAGCGTCGCAACTATAGAATCCTGAAACAAAATACATTTTTACTCCGTAAACTACTAAACAAAGACAAAAGCCGCTCGTTCTCGTTAAATTACGTAGAAGGCCCATTAATAGGATTTACGTTCGTTTTCATTGTGTGCTTTTTAAAAGAAGAGCTACACCGACACAGCAGCGGACGTTGCACGATCCGGGCTGTATGAGCGAGCGCGCGCGTCGCCATCGATCACGCGAATTAGAGATATGCATCTCGCTGTGTGGCCACAGCTTTATGGGCCACGGTTTGGCTACTTATAAAGCTGACGTTTGTTTAAACGGGAACTACGTGCTACTGGTTTTAATTGAAAACAAAAATGTGTTGCATAGCCTATTTAGCGAGGAAGCTTGTTTACAGGTTAGAAGAATTTTTCAAAGAAGGTATTTATAGGTCAGGTAGAAGTGGAGAATCGATGTAAAATGTAATAAAAATGGGAAATATTTAATATTTTCAACGTAAAGAACTTTCAAAATAAAATATGCGATCATTATAAATATTGTCATTCTGTCGTAAATTTATAACACCCACATCCGACAAAAATGTTGTACATTTTGCAGCCAGTTAATAAATTTAACCTTTGCGCCATCTTATTGTCTTGCAGAAAACTCATTTTTTATTGCAACAGCTGGAAAAATGCAGTTGAAACTTCGTTAACTAGGTACCCTTTTAGCAGATTGTACGTACAAACTTTTATTCGCAATTATGTAATAATATCTCGTATTTTTCGGAATAAAATTAGGTATATAATAATATTCATAAAATTTATTATCATTGGCATGCATGAAGGGTTTTGATCATTCGAAAGCAATATACTGCGAGTATATAGAGCTATCTATGTATATTGTTGACAGAACTGTCATTAGATAACTGGCCTATAGTGAGCAAAACCGTTATATTGGACGATGTATATAAATGCACTGAGAAATTAACTCTGTTCTAAATTAACTCTATTTTCCTTCCGTTCCTCCATTAAATATCTAATGCCGTTCTGGCATCTGTGTGTAAGAAGCCATTATTTTGGTATGAAGTTGGTAATAAATGTCCTAGGGCCTCTTCAACCCTCTTAAAATGGGTACAACGGATTCCAGCTCCCACTTTTGTTATATTGAAAACAATAATACCTTCTCTCACCGTGGAAATAATTAAGAGTTTGCAACCTTGCAGACCGACTGGGCGCAGGTGGTAGCCCCCCCCCCCCCCCCCCCCCCCCCCCCCCCCCCCCCCCCCCCCCCCCCCTTTCCCCCCCCCCCCCCCCCGCCCCCCCCGCCCCCCCCCCCCCCCCCCCCCGCCCCCCCCCCCCCCCC
>DWJQ01000189.1:0-17027 GCA_018248915.1 Hesperia meskei straton | reverse complement strand
ACCTCACGGATCTTGCGCGAAGTTGTGGGCCAACGGCCCAATACCTACCAAAGTAATCACAAACACCCCCTCTACACAATGGCCATTACCTATTGGCCATAACCTTCGCCAACATGTTGGCTAACGTGTAGAGGCGGCATCAGAGATCGAATTGGCGGGTTTGTACTGATTGGTTGACAACTCGTGGGTGACACGTACCTATTGTGGTTGAAGGCCGTGGCAACCAGTGAACACTTACAATAATGTTCGTATGCTCATAAGTCACATAACATTAAAATTTCCCTTCAAATAAAATCAACGGTTTAATTTCACTGTACAAATTAAAAATTACATCTCGTAAATTTATTTGTAATCGGACCGTTAATCACGGTGCGATTATAGGGTACGGATAAATCATTAATTACAAATGTAAAATGTTTATGTTGAATCCCGTTGGGCCCGTCGTCTGTTTAAACATTCGCTGAGCCCGGAATGATAAACATTGTTATCGCGGAACACAAACAGGTGATGTATAGAATCACGCCCTTTGTCTTACCATGTACTTATTGTCGTACACTTCAGGCCGGATAAAGTGTAATTGTTTGTTGTTTATAATATGAAATTAGTCATGTAATAAAATTTTAACCTTCTCTGTACCTCGAAGATATTTGAGAAAAACTATTATTCAAGGTATTTTAATGATCTCATAATCATAACATTTACATATTTTTAGAACTTACGTATTTTTGCATGTAAGTTTATTTTGATCTCTGAAACGGTTTGTCCAGCTACGCATTGTAAGATTAACGTGTAGTTAAAATTGTTTGTTTGTTTGTTTTATTTCAATCGGTAGAATAAAATCTGAATCTATATAGTAGAACACAAAACAAACAAAAACAATTCTCAAGCCCACGAAAATCTTTGTGCGCATTAGACCGGCACGAGACACTCAAAAAGCTACCTATGTCGATTCCTTTCTTTGAAAAAACCGAGGTACTTTTTTCTTATTTGCTTCGGTGTCGTGATAAAATAGTACAAAATTCTAAATTACAACAAACATCAACAATTCCCCGTATCATCCGAGCGGGATAATTTTCCCGGCCTCGAGTGTAAGACCGCATCTGTACACCGAAATTTACAATCAAAGATATGGTGTCGGGATTTTATTTGAATAATTTAAGAGCATCGCGAGGTTGGCTCGAGGCGAGATGTTATCTGGTAAATTGCACACACCCCTGTAAGACTGGGGGGTGAAGTAGGGTCGGATGGATGCGGCATTTTAAGATTCGTGAATTTATAGTTTGAAAAATTAACGACACCCTGTATAAAGCTGAATAAAGTGTAATTGCAAAGCAATAAAGGTTGAGGAGTTTCCTTTCTAATAAATCTTTATTCTTCCTGAATCGTCATTCTTACTGCAATCACTGATGAACGTGAAACCTAAGCGTCAATTATACGTAACTATTCGATTTTTTTTTTTACAATTATCTAATGTCACACCTTAAATGACATACCTAAGGTGACCATACTACCTGGATTCGGCGGAATTGTCCCGCCTTCAGGTCGTTGGTCCCGCTGTCCCCAGGCGGGAACCAAAATGTTCCGCTTTGGCGTAAAAAGCAAATGAATAAATAGCGGATTGGCTGTATAACAAAGTTGGTAGCAGTATGTTGGTATTTATGAATTCTCAAGGCGTCCCGCTTTGACACGAAAACTTAATAATCGCTAATTACATACCCAACAAACTGTGTTACAATAATGCCATATCCAATGTTCGCGGATCCAGCCTCAATGTTGCCATTTCAATAAAAATTCCCGCAAGGTGTTGAAGTGAATGCGAGTATTTAACTCTGGCAATCTCGACCCGGGGAATGTTTAACGAAATTATGATGATAACCAGCTAAGTCTTATAAGACATTTTATAAATAGGATTTTATAATTACTTGCCCGTGTGGGGTGCTGTGATTATGTTTATTGCACATTTAAAGTAAGTAGTAATTTTAACTTTCAACTTTAATTTATCTGCATGAGAGTGGGAATGGGGAGTGACGAATGGGCTGAAGATGGTTGGTCAAACCATCCGAAGACACAGCAAAAGGAGAGGTGTGTGAAATCTGTTAATCCACACTTGGCCAGCGTGGTGGACTATGGCCATAACCTTCTCATTTTGAGAAAATACTCGTGCTTTATAGTGGGACATAATGGGTTGAGATGATGATGATGATTAAGTTTATTAAGTATGCACAAAATAAATAGCGGTTGGTAATAAATGTAATTCCAGTTAACAAGCCTCGTTTTAATTTGGTCAACGTTTCTCACTCTTGAACTCCCTGCCAAACATATTCTTATGTCAACTATATCTTGAGAGTTCCATTAGTGGGTGAACATGACGTGTAGAGTGAGAGTAGCTATACCTATTTGAAGTCCTCTACTATCGACATGAATAAATAACTTGTGTCTTCTGTATTACTTCATGCTAAGCTCTCTTTGAATGGCAATTCAAAAAACACACCTGACTTCAAACTAATCCTCATACACCAGCTCAAAGAGTACGTCATTTATCTGCAAAGCGAGTTGTCTCTGAATATTTTATACAACTAAACAACTTATCTCCCTGATCCGTAGTAAATTTACATTTCATGGAATTTAAGATCGGTGCAAACTTAAAAAGATCCATGCAATTTTAAAGAGGTGAATGCATGTTTGAAATTTAAATAAAAACAGAACAGAGTTAAGTATCGACCAGTTATTCAAGAAACTAAGTGTCCCTCGTGGCTTCGTCTGTGTAGAATTTTTGTTTTATTTTGTCCCCCTTTTTAGGATACCTTAAGAAGGGAAATTTCAAAACTTCCTTTCTTAGTTTTGTCCTACACTGCCAAAGTAACATGCGTGCCAAATATCAGCTTGTTACAGAAACGGAATTGTTTTATGTTGAAGTTTTATAAAATATAAGCTGTCCCTGGAATTCTTTCTCAGAATTTTTGTTATTTTAACATTATTATTATACACAAAGAAGAAGTGAACATTTTGAACGAAACAAGGTAACAACAAGCGGGTATAAATGAAAATGACAATACATAAATTAATGTACTTTGACTTTGATGGCTGTTAATCCCTTGCCCCATAAAGTTAGACTACGCTAATAACTTTATTACACAGTAGTAATATTCAACCAAGGTATACAATTTCGATAACTAATTCGTAATCTAATTACACCTTACATCTCATGTAGGGTTACCGTTTGTCTGAAATCATTCAGACATGTCCGGACTTTTGCGTTTCTGTCTGAATTTATTGTAAATTTTGAATCCGTCTAACTTACTCATTTGCACAAATATAAGAAAAATAACAAACTTTTAAATGTTCGATAAACATCCACATAAACATGCCCAATACACTGTAAAAATTATAAAAATGTTCACTCTGTTTTATAACTGTGCGGACCTTATTATAAATTTGATGTCGGTATCCAAAGATTTCTGAACTATTTTAAAAATCTTCGGACTTCTTTCACAGACTCAACCACCTATCCAAACTTCGCAACCAACATGGCCACCCTACCTCACGACTCACGATTCCCGCTTAGCGCAATCCCCTAATAATTACGGTAACACCAAACGTAGTTACAGTTAGTACGTTAAGTTCGGGACACGTTAGTAGTTAAGATCAAGTCCCATCTGGTCGTTCACTAATTAAGTTAACAAATTAGGATCGGCAGTGCGCTCGTCTGAGTACCACGTGTTTGAGAATTGTAAGGTGTGTTGGAGCTTTGAAGCTGTTGTTGCATATGTAATCATGATTACAGATTACGATTTCATCTGGAAGCCCGGAATGAACGAGCTTCGCGAGAAGGTGGTAAGAGTGTTCTCTAGCCGGGGGTTTCAGATGTAATCATCCGTAATAATCGTTACTTACATACATACATGCATTTTGGGAAATAATACACTAGATGAAATTGTATTTTGTAGTCATGGTTACATTGATTTAATCCAAGTCTGATGTGACAAGATAGATTTACGTTTCAATTCTTGAGCAGAGTAGATAAACGTTTTTGAAAAAAAAAGCAATAAGATTGACATCATGAAATAGGGTCCCCATAAAAATTAATTCTAAAAAATCCATCTTTCGACATTTTATCTATTTTTGACCAAATACCTAACTAAAGTTACCTAGATTACCTACTTAACTCCAACTCCTCCTTAATAGGAACCCTACGTAAGTGATCGGGGGCCCTCCTCTCGATCAGGGGGGGGGGGGCTATGTTTGTTTAAACGTGGGTGTGATTGCCATTTCAGAACTTTCCTACGTGTTCTTTCTTTAACGAACCACCTACTCTCAGTTCGACCTTTTGACGTAACCTTAAGTCATTATTCCATTTAAATCGTTCTAACAACTCTCTTAATATAGCTCAGTGCTAATTATTTTTGTTACTATATTCTTAAATATCAAAAGTAAAAAAATCCCAAAAATTGCGATATACTATTTTTTACCCTTAAAACACCCTCCTTCACCCCATTACCCGTTAATTATTTTTCCTTGTATTTTTAGCATATTCACTTCGTTTCCCAATGGGTTTCATCGTGTTATTTATTTTTTTCAAAACCTAACGGCACTGGTGTACTACTGCATCAGAAGTTTTTACATTTTGTACGATGTACCTAGTTATTATTGGCCGACCGAAAGTTCATACATGAACCAAATTCCCAGGACATTCGATTTCGTCAGATATGTATGTAATACCCACGAGAAAAGCTGGATCGACTTTGCTGAACTAATTATCACTGCATAACACCAAGTTAGTAATACTACTACATATTTATAGCCCTAATAACTTTGTCTATAAGAATTCGTGGCAGGCCGCAGAGTTCATTATAATGGTCAATAAGAGGTCATTATAATGTAACAGACAGACAGACAGATCGATGAGTAATAAAGTGAGAATGAGAACACTTTTTACATAGTAGAAGTCAATTAAACACGCTTTACTAAGGATAACTCAAAAACCACTCGTCAGATGTCAATCAAATTTTAATGGGACTGCACTGCAAGCACCAGCTTTTGAATATAACAAGAATCATCAATAATAGTTAACACAGTTAAGATGACGTAAGACGTAAAAATACAATCGTATTGCGAGCTTTCTTTTTTTGAAGTCGGTTAATAACTCCTAAAACCTATTTACATTATTGTACCCTCAGACCAATAAACTATAGACGGAGCGCCGTGAACAAATGAGTGAAGCCAGCAAAAGTTAGCCGAAAGCACAGATCGAAACCAATAGAATGCTGACAGAACATGAAATGTTGACAGTTTGAACTAGAACAAATTTAAACTTTATTTTTTGGTACTCAAAGCTTCATTCATTTTTTATTATTTAGAACACAAAAGTCGTTTTGGTGTGAGTGCCGACGTGTGTATTACAAATTACAAGGCTAGGCTGACTTTTTGCTGCCTTCACTCTTTCGTTCCCGGCGTTCAGTCTATAGTTTATTGGTCTGAGATTGTACCCTCATTTAAGTCTTGAGCATCGAACCGACGACCCGCGCACTTATGTAACTCGTGTAACGACTGCCTCGTTTCTACCCCAAACACCCTTCGGCCTCTTGAATAGACTCGGAAAGAAAAGGGTTTTGTTCGCCCGCTGAAAAACAGAACCGAAAGGGGGGATTAGGGAGTCTTTTGAAAAACATGTCAAAGTAACGAATTGTAGGAAGGGTGGCGGGGTTTTTAGATAGATAGGTATTTGTAGGTAAGTATTTTTGACCATAGCCTATGGGAACGAATGGTGTAAGGATTTTTGAAATATTTTATTATATTTTTATAGGTTTTAAAAATATTTATTTATTTACTAATATCACATATTAAAACAGATTTACAATACAATAAGTTACCTACGTAAAGTTTATTCTTAAACTATATTTACCTAAAATAAACACTGACACACTTATAACCACGTATTGAGCTGGGATCCTCCTCATTATTGAGGAGGCCTAGAGCATACTCCTCCACGCTGCATCAGTGCGGATTGGTGATGGTTAGTGGCCACCCTTGCGTCAGAAGTTTTTACCACCCGAAGGCCTCCGATATAGCTTAACGATTGCTATCGTACTATATAACAACTGAGACCGACAGCCTTAATCTTTCGTTCATAAAATTAAAGCGGTTCACAGAATACATCGACTTACCAAGTTTCAACAATCAACAATAGTTCTCATAGTTTCGGAGAAACGTGGCTGCGACATACTGGCGGACAGACAGACAGACGGACAGACGGATGGACAGACAGACAGACATGACGAATTTATACGGGATCCGTTTTTTGCCATTTGGCTACGGAACCCTAAAAATTTCCACAAGAGTTAGTTACTCTGTCGATCACTTTTATACTTGAATCGCAGAGAATATAGAATTACCACTGCCCGCTAAACTCAACTTGTGGATTTCAAGCCATGTGATTGGTGAATCGCGCACAGCTCCGCTCCGCTCCGCCTCAGTATAACCGCACTCTAATACGTGTGTTCACAGTTCAATTTACCTTTGAAGCAAAAGTTACTTAAGGCTTTAAATTCTCACACCGTCAATCCACAATGAACCTTACTGGCATGAGCGGAAAGCTGGCATTGGGTGAGTTGGATTAGTCCAAAATTTGGACTCCAAATTCCGTGTCGACCACGAACGAAGGTTCGATGTAATTTTATAAGCCGCCGGGCTATGAGTGCATGATACATAGTAACATAGATATAGTTTCACAAAATGAAGGATCCTTTCAGGCGTCCCTTGCGTGGGGGACTGATCTGTCTGAAAAGGTATTAAAGGTATGAAAAAGGGTGGATTAAACTTTTTTAAGGGACATCAGGCTTCACGCGAGCGTGTTATGTGCGTGTAATGAGGATCTTGACGGCATATGAACCCCATAAAATAGTGGAGCCCTTTGTCTAGTTTGTAATCGTAAAATTAATGAACAAGTCGAGTGTGATACAAAAGTAATTAAATAAAGGTGAGCACTCAAAGCTTTACAATATAATTCCTGTTTCGTTAGGGCCACGGATAACACCCAAAGATGAACTTACATCCAGACCGGGAATAGAAAAATAAAATCATTCAAATTCTACCATGGTGACAATTGCGCCATAAAGGTCATAGAACATGATAAAAACATTATTAACTTAATAACGAAAATGTCCAGATATACTCGTATCTGATTCGATTTCCAGCATTAGTAGGTATGTCATGGTTAGGTTGTACTTGTACTATTCTATGCGTTTCGATACCTAGTGTACCTATGAGTTCAAACAAAACTTACACTTACACCTTGTAATTCAAACACTCTTAATTCTAAAGAAAAAATAATAATTCTGTTTCTAAAAGAATCCACTCTTTTAAAAATGTCGAGATCTTATAACATACATTTAATTGTCGGGATTTTTCAAATGCGAATAACCCATAAACCACGCTCGAATACCGATCACATCTCAACAATAACCCCATAACCACTTAATATTTTACTCAAAATGTAACAAAACGTTGCAGCGGTCCAAAAATTGTGCCAAAACATAAAATAATTACCTACAGTGGTTTCCTTACGTAATGTGCCACTTGGCCTCTCCGGGCCATATCCGGTACACGTAAGTACTTCTAGCTTCCGTTAACTGAAGGGTGCCAGATTCCCCTGAAAAAAGTAATGGGGTTGTGGACGTATTTACCCTATACGCATACGGGTAAATACTACGTATAAATCACACGTACCTAGTACCGTATATGTTAGAATAAATATTTTTTTGCGCTCTTTATTTTTTTTCTGGTGTCAAAAATAAATAGTAAATAATCTAGAAAGATAACATTTTGCGAAACTTCTTCAAGTTCTTCAAGTTATTTCAAAGTGATTCTTAACACCATCTGTTTACTGAACTAACCATCCTAGTCCCAATATTCAGTCTTGTTCTAGGTCGGTCTCAGTTGTCATGGGCGGTTGCAAAATGGTTGTATGATTGTATGGATGTGGATGTATGCTCGCTGGCTAAATGCCATAAAGAAAAACAAAAAAATATCTATTACATGAAAATCTACCCAGCCGAGAATCGAACCCCAGAGGCCACAGCCAAGTATGCTACAGTGTCGAATTGTATCCCTAATTGACGAAACACGTTATCACTAAACCCTTTACGGCAAACAATGACTTTAACAACAGTTTATTTTTAACAAACCGAGGTTCTAATTAACCGGACCACGAGCCGCTTTAGTTAACATTATCGATGGTACACGTGGAAACGGGCTCGGCTCGGGAATCGAACTGATATACCATCGGACGCTAATTAAAAACCTTAGTGAAACTCGACATTAGATGATACGATCTGTGATGAACGATTTTAAGTTTTATTACAATAGGTTAAGGTTGATTTTAGAGGTTAGGATGGAACAAACGGTAATGACTCGAAGAACACCTTTCCTTAGTTTCTAAAGGCTTTTGTGTCGACTACATTTTTGCTATTTCGTTTTGGTATTGATAAAAACTTGACAATAAGCGCTTGTAGCGCAATGGTTTGTGTGGATCGTTTTGCAACGTTCTTGTGATAGTTATCCCCACAATCAAGGCAAGGTACGTTATTTTTTAGGAGTTCCGGGATGAACATAAGATTTGAAAATGAACTAGTTTATGATACTGACAATAATGTCAAAACTGAACCTATGTAATTTAGTACTTACTTTGTATTTTACTTTTACTTTTAGTGAATATTGTAGAAGATTATATTTAAGTATTGTGTTTATTTTAAAAATACATATTTTGAAGACATAGAACACATAAAATATTTAATTTCGCCTAAAATCGAACCCTGGACCCTTCGAAAGGCAGACCGGTATGGTAATTAACGTCGTCGTTCAGGTTAAGTAAACTATATTTATAGCTTGTCTGTAGTCTAGTAGTAGTACATATCTGTGTAAATGGATTATTACTTATCGATTTTTCTGAAGATCGATGAAGAGTTCAATGGCAAACAGCTTTTATATTACTCGCAGACAACCAACATGGCTTTTGAAACTTGGAGTAATATCTTAAAGTGCACTCCAAAGCACTTTCAAGTTTTTGCAACTAGCGGGTCACCCATGGACCTATCCAACTGCCGACCGCGCCCGCGGTTAAGGCGGCTAGGTGTATAAGCATTAAACCCACTTAGAAATCTTAGAATTGACTTTTTAAATAGATAAAATTATTAGGTATCACAAAAAATTAAAAACTGCTAGTAATAAAATTACGATAAATTACTCAATAGCCAATCCTAATTAATTTATGTTATAACTTTTCGGAAAATACGATTTACGATTAAGCGATCCATACTAACAATCGTCAAACGTGTTCCTCATAACGTACGAAGCGGCAACAACGCAAGCCGGGTTATGTTCTGTCTCTGTCGTGCGCGAACAACGTCGTATAGTCGGCTCGTTCTATTTCACGCACGACGCCGAACAAGTCAGTAGCGGTGCATCGCTTGGCGACTTGGCGAGGGATTTGGTATTTTGGTACGTATTGTGAATTATACAGCACTAAAACAGCTTAATAATAGGTATATTTACGTACTACCGAGTTTTATAAGTTAGCAGTAGACGTATTTGCCTTAAGAGTATATTATGGGATAAATCTGTTATCTACAAAGGATTATTTTTGATGTCAGAACTGTCAGACGTCACGGGTACACTCAAAGCGCGTCTATCGTTTGCGGCTTGTAGCCATTTTTTTTTCGCTCTAGATAAGGATTACCATGTAATGTTTTTAAAACTCCGGATATTTTAGTTACAAAATAATATTTTGCAAATTTTCGAGTGATATTAAATGTATTAAGTTGCATTTTAACTTACACCTACTCAGCGATTGTTTTTTAGCTGACCCTGGTTGGTATAATTTTTATACTTAATTTATTGATTTGGTGCTAAGGCGAGCTTATCTTTAACAATGATCGATTCTAGCTGATGTGAAATAAATAAATGTGTGAGGGTTATGGTACCTACTTGCTGTAGACATGAGATTAATAAAATATTTACTAATTAACAATTATAAAATGATTATATTACGTTAATATTAAAAGTACAAATATAATCTAAAGGTAAATAAATTAAAATATTGTATGTATTATTATGCCATAATAGATATGTATGTGATTATGCATCTACAAATTAATTTAATTTTTCAATTTAATTTTAAATATGTTAACACTTACATAACTTTTATTACATGTGTTTCTTTTATAAACTAATGGTTTAGTTAGCATATTTCTGTACTTAAATACCGGACCGCGTTGGAAAAGAAATTCTTAACAAATTGAATTTAATAATGTATAATGTAGGTAGCTGATTGTTTTCGCAACAATCTCTAATTATTATGTGTTTTTGATTCAGATAATCCTTCTTACAAATAACAACAATCTCAAGAACGAATTATAAGGCGAAGAAGAGGAAGAAGCTGATTTCAAAGCCATAATAACGTTTTATAATAAATATGTCAATGGGCTATTTATCGGAATAATATGATTTAAATCGCAGGGAGTAAGTAAAGAACTTGTTGCAATTTTGACTAGAGTGAATTGTGTTGTTGCAATGGACCAACCGAGTACAAGTAAACGGGTGGGAGGTGATAAGACATATTTATCCCCAAAGAACATTGGACCAATGACCGCCAAAACAATAGAGAGAATAATTTGGATGCTTAATGAAGAACAGACATCAAACAACAATAGTATTCCGCCGGGCGAACCTGTAGCCCGTACTGCACGGTATACCGGCATGAATAGAGTTACCATAGAGAAGTTGCTTGCTTTCGGAGGCACTGTGGAATATAAACATGAATATGAACTAGTAGACCGCCAGATTATCCACAAATGTTTAACTAACATGTATTTATCCTCGAATCACATTCCTACCATAACTGAGTTATTTTTTGAACTTAACCCAACCTACATTGATTTAGATCAGTTTACAAAAATACTAATAAAAATGGGTTATGTCTTTTATAAATTTCCTGGGACACAATGTTTACGCGTCATGGAAAAAAAAGCAGTCACGTTTGACAGATATAGATACATAAAAAGTATTCTGCGGTATCGGAAAGATTTGAAACCTATCGTCTACGTGGGATTTGTTTCTATTACCAATCAGATGAAGGTGCTTAATTTAGAAAGGACTCTGCATATGGATCTCAAAAATATTTCTAGGCATATCGTTTTTACTGTAACTGTTGACGAAATTTCAAACATGAAATCGATTGCTCCATCAACGCAGGAAGTGTTACAAGACATTGTAAAAAAATGGTTATTATCAATCTTTAATTTACAAAACTTGATACCGGGAAGTGTATGTGTATTGGAAGATTCAAAGATATTCCGTGAGACTTTAATAGATGTTCCAACATGGAAAAGTGTGAAAGTCGATATGGTTGAGTGGTTAGAAGAGCACAACATACCATGTCATATAGATATGCCCAAAGCAGAGCTGTTACATTTGATAGAAACTTGTACAGATACAAACGAGAACACATTCGTAATAGATAATTTTGCTAAAACACATGGCTACGTTATAATGAGATTGCCGCAGTGTATAAACGGGTTATCTATCGTACCTCTCATAGTTAACTTCTTGAATAGTAAACAAAACTATTTATGGAACATGGGATTTGAAAAGGTATTTAAAATGATATCCTCAACGCTTTTGAAATCTTTTTCTAATTCAGTAGAAGAAGAAGAGGCAGAACAGCTATTTAATGATAATAAAGTAGATGAAGTGTTAGATGACTTAGTGAAGGATGTTCAAAATTTACATGTTGAAGGCAACGAAGATGATACCACTCTTGTTCTTTATAGTGATTCAGAATAAACGGACAATTTTAAATTTGTATTCAAAATAATACTATGTACATTGCTCTGAACTAAAATTATATTGCACTAAAGGCTATAGATTTAAAATGTGCTCAAACTTAATTGTCGTAGACATGTATCTCGGAAGTGTTTTGTGAATACTGTGATAATTTTTGCTTCTTTTACGAAAAAGCCCAAATTAATTTACCACAATTTTGTTAAATATATATTTTCGTCGATTTGTATTTGATTTACATTGCATTAAACGTATGTCAGGTATTATACTGTGTTCATATTTTGTGTGTGGTTACTTGGGCAAAGATTTCCCAAGAGATATGGGCATATATTTTTATGGGATTGTGTATTCGATAGCATTAACAGAATAGGCCTTGCCTCACATTACTTTACAAGCCGAGAATAATCCTAATTTTAAGATTTGTGTATTCGTAGAATCCAAGCGCTCATAGACCGGCGGCTTGCGTCGATTCCAAGTGATCGACAAAGTTAAGCAACTGCGGCTGCGGTCGGTAGTCGAATAGGTGACCACTAGTGGCATAATCTTGAGCACTTCCGTACTTCGGAGGGTACGTAAAGCCGTCGGTCCCAGTTGTTATCAATATATAGCAGTCGTTAAGCCGTGTCGGAAGGCCTTCGGGCGGCTTGAAAACTTCCGATACTGGGTTGGCCACTGACCCCTTCGCCAGTCCGCATTGGAGCAGCGTGGTGGAGTGTGCTCTAGGCCTCCTCAGCAATGAGGAGAGACCCGTGCTCAGTAGTGGGCCATTAATGGGTTGTAACCAGCCAGCCAGAATCTAACTTGGATAGGCTGCATTTGGGGCATTACGTTACATCTTGTCCTCCAAAATACCTCAGCGCTTGAAGTTCAAGACGTTCGACCAGTGCGTGCACTGTATAAATATACATATGTACTGTCAGTCTATGTAACATTGTACTAATAAATAGAACACACATAGACAACACATTTTATCAGTGACAAAAATCAATGTAATAAAAAAATATTTTGTTTTATATTATTATAATATTAATATTAGAAAACCGTCATCCTAGGAAGTACGATGCAATTCAACAATGCTTAATCATTGTTATGCTCTTTTTCACTCAAAACTCGGTCGCAGTTGTCATGAGTGGCAGCGGAAGGGAACTCCATAAACACATCCACCTGACGCTTGAGCTCATGTGAGGGTGAGAGCTCAAATGCGTTCAAGTTATCTGGTGAAAATGAATTTTTTAATTCAATTAGTATTTCTTCTTGAGTCAAGCTGTCGACGTGTTGATCACACTCTAGGTTTGCGAGATTGTTAACATCAGTATTTAATGCCATAGTCAAAATTTTGTCTGTTATATTTTCCATTTCTAAATCTTCTGTAAGAACTGTTTTTTCATTTTGTATTATCGTTGTTTCGAGATCGTTCCAGAATTTTAGACTTTTTTGACTAATAGAAGTTATAAATTTTTCTTTTGAAGAAATATTATCAACAAATAAAGATTGAAAATAATTTATATACTCGGTGTTTGATGGCCGACGGAGTATTTCGTGACCATGAGAGTGAAGAACCGCATCAAACTTATGGAAGTCGCTTTTGTTCTTACATTTTTGTATCAATTCAAAAAGCTCACTTCGATGAAATGACGCTGTATGCGGTATTTCATTATAATCTAACCATTTAATCATTTCAGATTTTTCACTGTCAATTGTGGGCACAGGTAAACTTTTTCTGTAAAATGGTTTATCCTCCAAAATAATAACTGACGGTTTAGTAAGAATGGGTATGACATTTTTGATTATGTGATCTTCAATCACTTTCTGACATTTGGAAATCTCCGTTCTATAAAATACGTTTCCAGTTAAAAATCCTTTATTTCTAATGTCAACAACGACAAACACCACATCAAAAAGGACATGTTTCGTTTTATCCTTCTCATAATTATGGATTTGTTCATTATCCCCAGATAAATATTTGGTTTCGACGTAAACTATACGACGATTCTCATTTCTGTATCTCATTATTTTTTGTAAGTAAAGTTGTCTTTCTATGACTCGTTTAGGGTGTTCTACAATAATCGCTCTTCTCGTATTATGTAATCGACGCCAAATGTAACCATGTAATCCTAATTCTTCATCTAACCGACTGGGATCACCAAGATATTTATACAGAAATTCAGACTTGGGTATTTTACCCTTGTGTGCATAGTATTTAGTCAGAATTCTTCTTATCAAGATGTGTTTTTCTGGAGTCTCCAGAATACTTTCTTTCGATATACTATTACGTTGTCTATTCATATGCAGAAACGTAGATAACAGTTGTCTCGGCAAGTTAGTAAGGTATGCTAATCTGTCCGGAATGGAGTCCTGGTAAAAATATCTATGTTCTGTCTTTTCTGAAATACAGACTTTTAAAACGTTATATGTTATTGCTATTTTGTTTGCTATATCAATTTCGATCGGGTCTTCTTTCAGTGACGTGGATGCTAATTTGTCTTTGACAGTCACATTTCTTTCATTACCAACTTTGATTTGCGTCGTCACGTCATTTTCTTGAATACCCGGTGTCTGAAAAAAAATATTTTAAATTGTATTTTACATTTCACTTATTATTGTTTAGTAGCAATTGTGTTCCGGATAGAAAGGTGTGGCGCCGATTACATATTTTAAGAAGCGACCATCTCAGTCCTCAGGGGTAGCAACGCATTTGTGGCCGAATTGCAATAAGACTTACAAAAAATACTAAATGGACTTACTAACAATAACTGTCAGGACTAACCATTACTAGCAGTCCCTGTCCTCACACTTATTAACCAACTAATGTTCTGTCATCTAATAACTGGACTAACTATCCCAATCCTTAAATTGAGTCTTATCTTGGTCGGCCAGAGTTGTCAAGGGGCGGCAGCGAAAGGGTGGTGTTGCATGTTCGTCTGCTCCTTTAACTCCATAAAAAATGGAACCCATAAATCCTGTCAGTCTGTCTATCACCTTTTCACGGTTAATTCGCTAAAGCAATTAACATACAATCTGGTTTGGAAATACCTAGTGACCCTTGAAAGGATACATAATAGCTTTAAGATCTTGTTATAGGTTCTCGTGGTGTAATATTGACGGTTTGTGTAACAGTGGTTAATGGATGTGCGTTAATAAATACCTACATAAAGTGTGAGTGTTTTATCGCTTTTCGATTCCAGGCAATGCCGTGGGCAAAACAAGTTACGTATCCAACACAAAACAAACATTTTTCCTCACAAAATACCAGCGGATATTGAATCCTTCTGCACGCAACCCTCGCAGCCTCGCACGCCAGATCCTTAAGATCGTTTAAATGTATATATATAACAAATCTCTAAATAAGCGATGTCTGTTCACGGAGGATATTTGAGAAATACTACGACGAACTTTTATTAACGTAAATGTACAAAACATTGACTTTTAGACAGTTCTGTCAATTAGTCAGGGTAGGGTAGTTTGTACTTTGTAATGACGAAAGGACATAAATTAATCATTCTAACAACTTTTGAACCAAATCGCTTATGACGGTTCGATAAAAACGGCAGTAGAGGACAATAATTGTTTATCTTATTACTTTTAAATATATTATTATTAGTTAACTGACATAAAATGTCTTTACATTATAGCTAACGTGTCCATTACTTATTCGTAGCAAACCTACATTTTATCGTCTGTCTTGTTGTCATATGTCACTCAGTATAATTTTGGTTTGTTTGAAAAAGTTTGTCTTTTCTTTACCCGCGGAGGACGTCAAAACGGGACGATCCCGCCGACAGCGAGACGTATAGCCACAGTTGTTACACTACCACAAAAATATTTTTAAAAAATCTTACCATTTCATCTTCCATGTTTGTATACACTTTCTAGAACGCTATTGGTAGTCTAAGAAGCTTGTTATGCAGTTAAGAATAGAGTTATCAGTAAAAAAATGGAGAATATTTGTTGTATAAAGTGACGTGCCCTCACGTCCGAGTACAGCGGGCGACTGAAGAGGCGCGCGGTGCGGGGAGGGATATAAGCGAGTCGAGTCATATGTGGTCGAGTCGAGCGCTTTGCCGGTTTATTCGTCCCGCCCCTCGCTCCGCACCCCTCGCGGTCTTCGATACGCGGTGGACTGTAAAGTCCGCGCGGGGCGCAATCTGAGAATATTTTATTATTTTACGACAATTTAAATTATACAACCAATTTACTTATAAAACTGTACCGCAATAGGTATTTATTAAGTTATTTATTTACTTATTATAATCATCAGCGACAGTAAAATGGTAAAATTTAATTGTTTTAATTTGAGACACAGATTTTATTTCAATCTATCCGTATATAAAAAAGTGATATCGGTTTGGAAATCACACTAATAAATTACAGAACGTGACTATTATCGGACTGGTTTCCTTAAGCGAAGCGAGGGCGGGACTAGTATTACAATATACAACAGGATTATATGGACAATTGCTACATATCTATGATAACAATATATATTTACAGTACGGACATACGTGCGTTCATAATAACAAGGTGACTCCTAAGCCTAAGTGACAATGAATGAATATAAATATAACTCAAAGGTGACTGACTGACATAGCGATCTATCAACGCACAGCCCAAACCACTGGACGGATCGGGCTGATATTTGGCATGCAGGTCAATGTTGTGACGTAAGCATCAGCTAAGAAAGAATTCTTCAAAATTCATCCCCTAAGCTAGTGAAATAGGGAGGTGAAGTTTAAAAGAATTCCACGCGGGCGAAGCCGCGGGCGGAAGCTAGTTAAAGTATATAACTATAACATTCAACAGTTTTCCATACAATTCTACGCTTGACACATTTCATAGCATACAATTTCGTAATATCCGGTCACGATATTAACGTGAAACGAGACTAGATAATAACAAGGCATCTACGTAAAAGCCGGTTATTACAAGAGATTTATCAGATATAGCCTTCAGGGAGACGGGCCATATTTTCAGTAGATCTGTTGAAATTATCATTTGTATTTTTAGGGTTCCGTACCCAAAGAGTACCAAACGGGACCCTATTACTGAGACTTCGCTGTCCGTCCGTCCGTCCGTCTGTCCGTGTGTCCATCCGTCTGTCACCAAGCTGTATCTCACGAACCGTAATAGTTACACAGTTAAAATTTTCACAGATGATGTATTTCTGTTGCCGCTACAACAACAAATACTAAAAA
>DWJQ01000188.1:0-17039 GCA_018248915.1 Hesperia meskei straton | reverse complement strand
TTATTGAATGCTTACATTTGAGTGGCTCCGTAACCGCGTTGGCGTGGAGTCGTTGTAATGTGCGCAGTCCTTTAGGTCACCAAGTTTCACAATGTTTTTTTCACAACTACTTACAAATAAGCTACGTAGTAGACTGAATATGCGCAGAGATTAGATAAGTATTTGCAAATTTCTTTTTATTTGTACATTAAATTTGTCTTAAGTTCATGAAATAATTCAGGTTTTTGAAAATTGTGAGAGGACTGGTGTAGCGTGGTGTACGCTCCATACATGATTCTAGTTACCGAGAATATGAAATTGCCACTAAAAAAACTTTATTAGGTACATGTCCCTACTCGCAGTTCAATTTAACTTGTAAACAGTTTACTTAAACTTAAGGCGTTTTAAATTCTCCTGTTCAATCTACAAGATAGGATGCAGTTAGGTAAATCGAATTCCATATCGAAGGCAAACAGTGTACATAATCATGTGCATTGTTAACTCAAAGTCCCATGTTACGCTCCATGACATCTCATTGTACAGGTAGAAGGAACGGGGTCTATAGCTGACGTGATGCGCAAAGTCCTGGACAGCCTAGCCAACGCTACCAGGACCCCACGTGTGAGCAACGCGTGCCTGCCGCGACCGCGCGGCTTGCCCGCCATCTACTACTTCAGAATCTACGGCGGATATCTCTGGATTTTACTCCTTTTGTACATCAACCCGTATACGTTGAGATTACGAAGGTTTTGTATTATTTTGGATAGTTAATAGTTTTAAAAATATAAGCAGAGTAGGTACTTTTTCGTACACTGCTATTCATTTGCTTAACTTTAACATTCTACGCTCTTTTCAAAGGTTACCTAGAAAAGATCGCTAGGTACTGTAGCGATAAGGTCACCTTTTATACCTTAACCATTATTTTTACATTTTTTAGCATTTTTTTTAATTTTTTTTACCTACTATGTATTATAGGTACAGAGAGGCAACTTTTCTTTTAACCATCTGTATTGATTGAATCAACAGGAGCTACCTACTAATATACAGATTATTCTCCTCATTACTTCTCCAGACTAATCTGCGGCTATTTCTACCCTCATCGGGAGAAACAACGTATATTGCATCTGTACAACGACATCCTAAAGAAGCGGCTGAAGCTGCAGAGCACCCTGCACAGGAAGGCGGTGATGACCGTGCGCGCCCACTACCTCTCCGGGGAGAACCTGCTGAGCCTGCGGATCAGATACCCGCACGTCCTCGGGTGGCTGGCTGTACTGCCCATGGCGAGGATGCAGTGCCTTATATGCGGGGATACAGAGCCACGAAAAGGTATCTAGTATTAAAGTAGGTTTACTTACGAGTATCTATCAATTTTATCAACATTCTGAATAAGTAACTATTTTTAAGAGCTTAGATGGAGGATGATGCCCGAAGCAAAGAATGTCTCGACTTCGACTTTGACTTTAACCCCATACACGAGAGCTGTCACATACATAGGTAAATATCTGTCACAGCCGGGATCGAACCCCTTGCCTCACAAGCAGGGTCGCTACTAACACTAACTAAGCTACTCAGCCTTCATAATGTACGTGCTTGTTATAGGCTGATTCCTTAAGGTCCTACTAGTGTGTTTTACTGGTTAATTAGTAAGACCTCGAGGAAAGAGCCTTTAACTTTATTTGTTACCTACAGGTCCATTGTACCTGGAGGGCTGGTACTCGTGCATGTCGGCCAAGTGTCCGTTCGTGTACTGCGCGGAGTGCTGGCGCGACGCGGGCGCGCGCTGCCTGGCCTGCAACCCCAGCGTCGCCCAGCTCAGCGACGTCGACTCCATCAGTGATGATGAACCGCCTCGATACTAGACAATACAGCTTGTGCCTTCTATAGTTTTAAACTGGTCTCTTCGCGGATTGGAGATACACGTTTTATTATAATACGGTTACACTCACTATATGTATTTTTGTATGTCGACCCAGCTGCAAATGGTTTTTTTTATATATTCGAAGTGTAACGAGTGTACGATACGGGGACGAAGTGATACCTACGGGATGACTTAATTAATTGTAAGTCCAGAGACAATATTTTTAATTTTTTTATTTGGTGCTGTAAATAAAAGATAACTTGTAACATGGAGTATTATTCAAAAAAGTCCGTATTCGAGTTGCTCGCCCACAGACAGGTTGCTGACGAACTGTATGTTGTCGGCCACCTCGTTGCAGAGCTGCGCCAAGCCCGTCAGCTGCCCTTCCTCTCCTTGCGGGCTGAAGGTATACACCAGCTGTGGACATCAAACTTTTGTATGAAAAGAACTGAAGCGTATAGTACACTTTGCCATTCTATAAATGCAATGTTATTAGGTCTTAATTGAAATAGAAATCACGGGAAATGCAAGTCTTAGCCCTGAATAAGAATTCTAGTATCATGTTGGTAGGCAGGTAAAGTCTTCCCATATTTCCTACGGCTGCTTTACTCTTTTACCCTATAAAGATCTGCCCCTATGAAAATCCGATTTGCCACCGTGGATCTTAATTCCATTCTCATTAGGTACCTGTATAAAGATTTTCATAGGTAGGCATGAGGACAACATTTTCGCCAACGTAATTAGCACGAGATCTGTAGTTGGACTTTTCCCTTAATTTGTCAGTTATAATAAAATCAAGTACCGATAGAAACTCGTCATAAGTCACCCAACCATCATTGTCCTTATCAGCGTCGTTAAACTTTTCCTTCCTTATTTCCATCGACGTCTCGTCGCCCAAGCTCTCCAAAACTGCGCAACTGCGAACATTTAACGTTCCGTTAATACTTTTAACCCATGTTTAATATTATTACACGAATTTACAAATCCTATATCTTAAGATGGTGTCAAAAAATATACAGGATTTAAGTATGTCACGAATTTTACGCTTGGCGTAAATGAACACTTCACAGTAGGTAAGTACTTCGCGCCTACTATCTATGCAAAATCTGCACATTTTATTAGCTTTATGTGTGCAACACTGTGGATGCCAACTTTTTAGTAAAGTAAAACGTGCACAATTTCCGTTCTCAGTTTTGTAAAGTTAACGTAGTAGGTATAAAGTTTACTGAAGTTAAGAATTTAAGATTTACCTATCCGCAGTTTTACACCAACTCACTACGCTGCACTGGCTAAATCTAACGTTTACCTCACGTGCGGTTCAGACAAAACCTTACAAGTCATCGTATCCAAGCATCCCATTGGACTGGTTGTCGAAGAGCAGGAACAGGCTGTGCAGGTTGGCGATGGTGACCTCGTTCCAGCCCGGGAACCGCTCCACCACCCGCTGCATGCTCCAGCGACGGTCTTGCTCCTTCATCTCCTTTAGCAATTTGTTTTACCTTTTTAATAAGGCTGGGAAAATTCGTGCATGCAAATAAATCTTTTAGATACAATGGTTGCCATAACGGATTGCCTTTCTTAAAGACACTACACGGTTCTGGGTTAGATTTCCGACAAGGCGGAGATTTGAATGAAGAGTGATGCGTAATAAGTTTCCTTACGTCACAGAGATTTTTTTTAACAAAATCTTTTTTTTTAACTCTAACGGGTATTCACAACATTTATTATATAGCTAGCTACCTATACCGATATTTCTACCTAATTGTATGGCTCATCATTTAGAGTTTGTTTAGCGTCCGCGATGATAAAAGTTTATTTTCATTAAAGTTGAAGTGCCATGTTCCATGATCGTCATAATTAAAAGCAACCTGATTGTACTGGCGCTGCTCCGCCAACCGCTTGTAAAACAAGTCCACCAGCTTATCGTAATCAGTCATCGGAAACTTTGGTGTTTCCGAAATCTGTCTCTTGGGCTCGCCTGCAACAAATGAATGGATGCAAATTGTTATCATAAATACCGTGTCAACCATTTTTAAACCCCGAAGCAAATATGGGTGTGAAAGTTCTTCATATTATGATTGTATCTGTGATTTTAATATAGCCAGCTTTTAGGGTTCCGCATCCAAAAGTTACAAACGTAATCCGCGACTGCTATCACAAGGCTCTTCCTTAAAATGATCTTAACTATGGGATTCTGTTGCTGCATTTTGCTATCGACTAAATAATTAAAGCTAATATTGTTCGATACGGAACTCTCCATCAGCGAGTCTGATTCGCACTTGATCGTATTTTTATTGGTAAAGATGACTTGAGTGTTTAAAGAAAATCTGTTCAGCTGTATGCAACATAGGTACATTGTAGTTGTTGATCGAAAATAAGAAAATTGAAATTAAGTCGGAGTTGTGCGACCTAAACGGTATTTTTATAATAATCCTGACCTGACGCTCCAGCATAGACACCGATTACCCCTGACCAACTTAGGTACATCAGTCCGAGGCTGCGTGTAAAGATTTTTGTAAGATGGGTTTTTAAACTTTACATAAGTAGGTTCTTATATAAACTATTTGAGAGAGCAGACTTAGCATCAGAATTTTGATATTAAATTGAGGGATTCCGAAGATTTATTAAATAGATGCCAGTGACTGTAGGCAGTGTAGGTAGGCAATGGAGCAGTGCATGGTCAGGTACCTGTGGCAGTAAAATCTTCTTGTCTGTAAAAGCAAATGGGTTTTCTCTTCACTGGATATTCAAAGAACCTACCCAGACTTGAAAAGAAAGAGCTAACGTGATGGCCCATTTAGTTTAATGTGTATAAACTCACGTAGGCTACAAATCCGAGTGAACCTTTTATTGAATTTAGGTGGTAGGTATTTTTATGTTCCACGAAGTACGTAAACACCACGGTGTTTTTCTTGAGATAATTGAATTATTATGATGTTTATTAACAGTTTCTTAGAAGTTATTCGGCACTTCATGTAATTGTCAATTAGGTAAATAATCTCTATGGTAAATACGTGATATTTTGACAAGAGGATATTGTTATCATTCGCTCGGAATATGACAAACAGATTAAATGCCTACTAAAATTTTGATTTGGATAATTTAATTAATACATACTTTCAAAGTTGTGGGTAATTTATTGATAATTAATTAATTAATCAATTTGAATTTGAATTTATGGATTCTGTTGTTCGAGTACCTAATTATTTGGCAAGTTTAATTTTTTATATTTTGTAATTAATATTGTATTATAGAAGATTAAACTACAATTAATAATACCATGGTGGTCTAGTTGGCTGTGTTCCTCGAAGTATCAAGCCAGCTTCTCGAGTTCGATTCCCGGCCGGGGCAGACAAATGTTTGTTCTTGGGCTCGTGCGGTGCATGTCCATTTTTTTGTCCATAAAGACGAGTTTAAGAGACAAGAGTTAAATTCATTGTCAATTGAAGTAACATTCTTATATTTTTATATTCTAAATTTATTTAATTCTCGGACTATCCAAAATAAAAAACGGTTTTCAATTCGAAACACTAGTTCCCGCTCTTTCAACTCTTAGTTTCATAATGCTAGTATAGATTTGAGTAATGATGCTGAGAAATTTTGAGAAAATATTAGTCGTGATCTTTGTGTAACTTCTTTCTACTAGAAGTCTAGATAGAAGTATATTAATGACACGTGGTTACCGATGTAAATAAAACACCAATCTCTATCAATCACTTGATTAATTTTTAATACAAAATTCCATTAAAAATTTCAAAAATTCCATGACATTATATAGCGTCATGCACAATTGATAAGATTATAGAATCAAGGTATGATTTACCGAAAGGATAAAATAATGTAAATGAAATATGGTAAGCAGTAAATTATTCTAAATTAAAATATAGGAACCTTTTTAAAATTATTCAGTCTTTTTCCTTAATGACAGGAGTGTAACGTAAGAGATACAATTTATAAAAAGAAAAAGACTGTTGTCGACTGTCGGGCAACAAAAAACTTTTACAACTGAAATTTTATTACACTGCTTTACGCATCAAACGGAGCACACAAGACATTGTGACTACGAATTTGGACGCTTCTCAAGGGGAAATAAGTTCGGTACGTAAGTTTGCTTATTCTAGTAGACAACAGACTTCTAAAGCGGTGATTATACCACCGCTTCCACATCAGTCTTATATTAATATTACAATCATTAATCAATTATTATTAAACCGAACGTGAGGTAGAGCGGTTATAAATATTTGGACACTACTTTATACGGCAACGAGCAGAAACCAACGATTATGTTAATATATAACGTACATAATAAATTATACTTACTATATAAATCATAAATAAAAAGGTGTGCCAAGTCCTGGGCGAATAAACAAAAAAGATGTGCAAGGTATGTCAGCGACACTTGCATGAATAAATGATTTTGAATTTGAATTTGATGAGTGGAGATCGATGGACACAACGTATTTGGCTGTTATTTTTATATAATGTTTGGTAAATATAAAGTGGGTCACTTTGAAAACCAGTGGCCGCGGATTCTTCCACGGCCATCTCGTATGCTAACAGTGAACAGTTTTCACTTTCACTTAAAATCTTGTATTTTTCCATTTTTCTCATAGCCACAAACAGACAATCGTCCAATGTGATTTTAAATTCATGTTAATATAGTAAAGGTGAAATATTCTTTTCTAATAAATTAATAACAATACCACAAAAATGTAAATCGATAAACAAAAGTGACTAGGGTAATATACCTATAATATTTTTTGTGATATTGAAAACGATAAATATATGTGATATGAATAAATATAGACGTGTAAGTAATATAATATAATAAAGATACTTAGATAAATAATAGATATAAAAAACAGAGATGGTCTCTGCTCGTCATCATACAAGTCGCCCCGCGGGGAGCGCTTCGGCCGACCGGACAAAAATACGCTCTAACCCTGAGGCTCGTGTACAAAAATACTAAATAACTTACTTAACGTGATACCTTTACTACTGCATTCGTCGCCCCTTCCAATATTATATAATTACCAATATATTACTCATCCAGAAAACACTAAAGTCGTTAATAAATATAAGCAAAATTGTGACACTAATACACTACATGAAGCACACACTGAATGCAAATTTTGTGTGAATCATCAAAACCCTTAACCCTACTCCGACGCCCAAAGGGGAGACGAATGTAGACATACATTACACTAACACTAACACAACACAAGCGCCTATGTATTTTAAACATTGAAATAGCACAAATAAGAATGGCTCGATACAATTTCCTAAAATCTCATAACCGTATTAATATTATGCAGTTTCCGTGTTGCGTCTGACTGTAGACTCTGCCTTAGAACAGCCGTACACTTCCAATGGTTACAAAATATTTTGACACTACTTACAAATACATGAAAATTATCTTAAATACCTATTTTTGAAAAAATATATCGACGTTTACAAAATTTCAGGTATTACAAATATATTTTTTTACTAGGTTTTTGATCTATTGCAAATATCAAATCATTTAATTTTCTCAGAAACAGATTTCATTTTTTGACTGTAGGAAGTTTACGACTAATCTAAAGGTGACTAATCGTTACATTCATCCAGTTTGAATTAATCCAAACATGTACAAAATTACAATCACCCTTTAAATATTTAGTATTCAATTTTATTGTATCTATCACAAAATTCACAAAACCACTATTTTACTGCTAGCTCCTAGCAGCTTTCACATAACTCACACGTCACCTTGCAATTTCGTCTTGACTTTACGATTACATCAAACACAAGTGCGGAAAATTTGGTTCAACACTTTATAAGTGGAAACCTCAGGTTGGTCACAGACTAGTGTATGAAAATTTAAATTACGAACGTTTGTAAGGCTGTTATATACTTGAATGTAACCAAGCTGAGATTTTTGGTGTACAGACAAAATTATAAACAAACCAAATCATAATGAAATAGTTAAATGCGGAGTTACTATTCTAAGTAAATGCTTCATTCAGCCGCTCACGGTCCGATCGTTACTGGGTGCTTTTATAGCTAAGCAGATTTCCAGCAGTAGATATTTATTCGTATTAAATGTAGCGTAAGCCACACTTGAGATCCGCTTAACCACAAAAAACAAAGCATACAAATCACGACAAGATCTTCGTGAATTTAAAAATGACTTCAAAATTTTAACCGGAGAAAAGAGTTCATATAAAGGTACATCTATTTATATTTTGTGATGAATACTATATTATTATCTCATAATATTAATGCGTAACAGACAAGGACATTAGGAAACCTTAATAAGATCGAGGACCTCTGCTATCAGACTGGTAACATTCTAGGAGTGCACTAGTCAATACAATGTTCGGGTTGAAATGACCGGAGTTTGCTTTGCAAATCCTTTTATTTGAATCACAAACGATCGTCGCTACTCATATTTTTTAAATTTTCAATAAATCTGAGATTCGTCGTCGCTATAAAAATACCTGTCGTATTTTACGTAAAAAAGATAGATACTTTTGAACTTTCAATAATAAAAATGCATTTCATGCAACACATCATTAAAAAAAATAACATAATACTTTTAAAAAAATGGCACTGAACGAAAAGTAAGTAATGTTCATTTCATTACTTAGTACTGATATGAAATAAAGAAATACACAAGATTAATATATGCATGGACCTATAAAAATGCGGTCTGCAAATCATCTAATAGGAAAAAGTGTATACCAAATTACCCAAAACCAAGGAAATGTTGCAACAAGTGTTAGTAGACAATTTTGTGCTGGCTTGACACGCAAACTGACTCAACAGCCTCGGTCACAAAAACTTGCAGGACGTAGGACTTTGGAGATCTTTGGATGTGGGCATGCCGGCTCTAGTTATAGGTAACCTAGCATACAATTTATACTTCGATTGCTGCTAGATGGCGCTAGAGCCTGCAGTTTTATAGGTCCACGCGCTACACAGACTATTGCTAATTGACCGTCAAGACGCAAACACTGCACACTGGTTGAACACGCAATACGCACTGTTTTCGCCACGCCCGCAATGCTGCAGTCATACACAAATTAATTTGATTAAAAATCTCATTATTAAATATGAATACCAATAACTCTCTATGAATATTATATTATGAACAATTCATTATATTATGTATATTGCTTTATTCGAAAGTACTAAAATATATTAATGATTATTATGGACTTTAAGGATTAATATTTGAAAAGTTACTTACGAATATATGTATTAACTTGGAGTATATTTCGATGCAATGTTTACCTAGGTGCACTGTCATTCGAACTACATAATATTTGCGCTTATAATATGTGCGGACGAGGCTGAAAACTACATAATACAGCGCCCAAGCGAGTAACCGTAGATACTCACACATACTTCAAACAACAATTTTCGCCTTTATTCCACAACAGCTTAAACATTACCTCAGACTATTTAGTTTAATCAGTTCCATTGGTTACACCTAATTTTTAATCCACTCTTGCAGAAAATTTTTGTTTGAAATTGTTAGTGTTTACACTATAGAACACCACTTATTTAAGTTAGTGAACGTATATTATTTTTAGTCTTAATCTATACTACTCTAAGTACAAAGGTGAAAAATTTTATACTAAACGTAAGAGTATGTTAACTTACAGAGCAATTTTAAATATGAACTCGTTTATAGAGAAATCCTGGTTAAATACTTCAATATCACTGACACAATAATTGGAATTTAAAATTTTCTACAATAATATTTTATGGAAGCCATTAACGTAGGTCTCTCATTTTCCTATTCAGTAACAAGTTTATGCAAAAATAGAGACCTGTGAGATAAAACATCTGAGACAACGATAAATATTGACAGTTATTAGTAATAATATAACTGTACTAAGCATGAGAAGCTCCGCGTTACATGGATTATTGCTCTGTGTGTGAGCTCTGTGGCTATACCAAGCCAACATACTTATATTTAATTTTACGCTATACTAGGGAACCGACGATACATTAAAGTTAGCCTAGAGATCATAACTATTTAGTAAGCCAAAGTTATTTTCGACGCGAGTGTAACACGAAATTTAACTAGCTAATAAGGCTCGACGCAGACACGACTAAAAACGACTTCTGATGCACAAAACCGTCGCCATTTTGTACAAAACTGTATGACATTGACAATGATGGCGGGCACCAACAGCCCTTTTCCGCCATTTATTTAGTGCTGCGACTACAATCGAATTAGAATAATAAATTGTAATCGACTCATGTTATAGTTTCCCCAAATGAATTGTGGTTTCGAAGTGTTTCGCTTTGCGACTGAGTTGAGCCTAAGGGGCTGTTCAAACCAACGCGACATCGCCCTTAGATCGACGGCAGTCTAACTCCCCTTAAGAGTGAGTGAGATGCAGCCATCGGTTATTTGTGTCGTACGAAATGCACGTTGGTTTGAATAGTCCGTATTTTTCGAATCGATCCGATTCAGAAATGTCACTACAATCTATATTTAAATTATGAACACATACTTAACTGAACACAGTGTTTACGGCAGAGAATGTATATCCGTTTTGTCTTTTGAATCAATAACGGCAAATGGGTCGAAATTAGTTAACTATATTTTATTGGCAGTAAATGAAATTTGCCACTCAAAAAAAAACAAAATGGATATACATTTTCAGCCTATATACATATTATAAAAGTAAAGTAGTGTCATCCATGAAATATCTAAAGAGATTATTATAATATGGATCATGGTATAATTTCACAAGTTTATTTATACAGACCGACAGTTATTTTCATAAGAACAGGAATGATCAGCAAATCGCACTAGGGATAGCGAAGTAATTATTGGAACAAGGCTATATTATTATATTTAAAATTTCTATTCAATTTGTATTATATCTTATTTTGGTTTATACTGGTACAGTCAATCAGGACTAGCTTTTAGCAGCTATTCTTATATCATCGATGTTACAACTTACAACTGACTCGCGTTTTGCTGATTATTCACTATTATAAATTAAAAAAAAATAAGATAGCATTCAAACGAAAATGTGGATATAGGAGCTAGAAAGATATAAATTGTATATGTTATATTCCAGATTTGGATAGATTATCTCATGGATACCATACATTATATATTTAAATATGATCTATTCCTTAGTAGGTATATCACCTAAGGTGAACGGAGAAATCTATGAATTAAGGCGATTACTTGAAAAGTTATTTTTACGAAAGATTTTGCGTTCTTTACTTCATCTTAACGTAGTACTTATAATATTCATAGGAAAAAAATTGTAAAGCTCAAAATTAATCAATATTGTGTATCTCCTAGGACCTACCGCAAAAATAATATATTCATTCCAAACGTTCCTTCATTTATAGATTTCCCTGGAAACAATTTTGCTATAATATTTGACTAACAGAAATTTTTACAGTATGCACGCACATAATACAAACTATTTTAAAAATTAAAGTGTAGAAGAATATCTATAGATTAACTATGCCAAACAACACCTATTTTTACGCTTCAATGTTGTAATACGTACCTAAATGTGCCTCATAACAGGCAATTTTTTAATTAAATTAAAATAAAATGCTACATTTGGGATTCAATCAGTACTATTTTTTAAGTCAAACTAGCAGTCGAATTTGTATTAATAGTCAATGTTACAAAAAGGAAGTTCCTTCACAAAAACAAAAATATCACGTGTCGCAAAAGGATTGCGACAAATAAAAAAGAGCATGCGTTTCAATAACCAATAATTCAGCGAAATTAAGGATATATTACCTATGATTTGGTAGTCAAAATTGCTTTAAAATAAAACGCGTAAGTTGTACCGCGGTCGCAAATTTGCCCCTCGTCCGCCCGCGACGCCCACACTTCTTTAAGACAGTCTTCTAAAGTCAGTCTTAAAGGTTTATTGCATTAATTTCTTATTTCATGCCTCGTCCCTTCCCGCGCTTCGAGTCGCAAATAAAAGAGAAAGTATAGAAACCGAGCAATGTATAAAGCTACGAACTAATCATCTAAACGAGCAATAGCATATAAATATACCTAAATCAATATTCAAAATAACTTATAAGAATACATATCAACGTATGGCAGAAATCAAATAATTAACCAAGATAAAGAACGCAAAAGTAAGTAACGTTTTGGAAAAATACTTTTCAAGTTAAATTTAAATTATCTCACATAAAAACATCTTTTAAATCACATTGTGATCTTTTATCGTATAATAATTCTGCGGATTTACATAATATAATATGTTCACGCAAACGAGTAGCGCTTGTTAGTACTGACAAACAACAATAAAACTGACATCATCAAAGTTCATCAATGAACGTACATTATGTTACAGAAAAAGAATCGTGAAATTACTGTGTAATGAACTGCAAACAATGTTTGGTCGTTATAGACTAGTCGCATACGGAAACGAAATCAAAATATTATGGTAACGAGAGCGTCATAAAAAGAATTTAAAGAGAATTTCATTCACTCCTGATGCTTTAAAAATCACGAGCAAATTGCAATTCTCTGTACAAGCTATGCTCGATTCGAATTTTTCCAAAAATTAATAATAAAATTGGCACATTAAAAAATAATCACAACTTAAACAAAACAAAATTAAATAAAATGGACCTAAGGTCCGCGTCATTATTTATCGTAATATTTTTAGTACACCTTAATGTACTGTTTACCATGGGAAGAGATGTCGCGGGCGGTATCGGGCAGGGTCTCGAACAATACCACGAGGTATCCTTCGGGAGTCAACGCCACGTCGCTGGGGCGGTCTTTGTCGTCGAGACCGGGGCTCTTGAGATCTACTGCCCATAAAATACGTAGCTCTGAAGTAAACACTAATACACGATGGTTTTTGGAGTCCGCTACAATTATTCGTCCATCATCGTCAGTAACTATACCCGATGGGCGGTTTAACTCACCGATGCCGGAACCTTCGCGACCGACGCAGTGCAAAACTTTCGTAAGGGTAGGGTCAACCATTAACAATCGATGATTTTCGAAGTCTGAAACTATTATATTTCCCGATGTCGTAAAGCACACGCCTCTAGGTGTCGTAGGCCCCTTGAGCATTTTGGCTGGGTTTGCTCCTTCAAACACAAACTTAGTAACGAATGATCCATCGCTACTAAATAACTGAATGCGATGATTGCGCGTATCGGTGACCACTATATTTCCCAACGTGTTTACAGCTACGTCCCAAGGATACTGAAATTGGCCACACTCTTTACCGAAAGACCCGAACTTAAGTATGAAGTTTCCAGATGATGTAAATATCTGTACTCGGTGATTATCTTTGTCGATTACGATGATACGTCCGTAAGTGTCAGTTGTTATACCAGCTGGTAAATCAAATTCACCTGGTCCAGTGCCTTTAGAACCGAACATGGTTCGGAATTCTCCACGACTGTTAAATATTTGTATACGATTGTTTCTTCTGTCAGCTACGATAATATTACCCTCTCGATCAACGCATAGACCCCACGGTCGAGATACTTGACCCTCATCTTGACCCTCTCTACCAAATGAAAACATAGGAACTCCAGGAACCGGACTCCGTGTCGGTCTCACTGTTACCGACATCCAGTAACCGGGTATGGCTTGTCCAACTCCACGAGTGTTATTAGGATCCAAGGAAAGACTTGACGAAATGCTATTATGATCATAGTAGCTAGATCTTGAATGGTTGCTACTATAATCTGGTATTGATCTTAGGCTGCTAGTTAAAGACAATGGATAGTTCAAAGGCGGGTAATTTTGAGCTGTTTGTAAGGATTGCAATAATGACTGGCGTGAAGGAAGAGACACGGGCGAAGAACTCAACGTGTGCATGGCAGTTACTGGAGCAGACTGGACATCACATTGCCTTTTGATCTGGTCAACGAGATCATAATTCGGAGGTATAAATAAGATTCTATCTTCAGAAATATGCATATTTTTAAACATGTTGGAGAAATAATCGACCTGAGCTCTTCCTTTTTGTTTTACAACAAACAAGTCAAGACCTTCGGAATCCATGCTTCTAACCAAAGTTTCGTTAGTATGTGCCAATCCGGCTAAGATTCCACGTAATGTGTTCATGTGATCAGTCAGTTGATTCATTTTGGCTTGCCTCATTTTTTCTACTTTGTCCAACAGATACTTCTCTCTATCTTCAATAGCTTGAGCATAACACCGCATAGCTTTTCTGATTTTTAAACTAGCTTCAGCCGATTCTTTTTCATAAGCTTTAGTCATAGCAACAGCGCGATCAATAGCAGTTTTAATTGCTTTTGTTCCAGTTTTAGTATCTTCAATAGCTCTGAACACGTTCACGCGACAAACGTCAAGAGCACCTTTGATAGGTGCGTAACAGTGATCCTTGTGGGCCCACAAAGTACATTCGACACAAATAGCAGTTATGCATTGTTCACAGTAGAACCTTACTGGATCGCCATGAAGTTCGCAATACATATTTACTTCTTTATCGATGTTAGAACTCGGTTTTGCTCCTATAGGTGAGATTTGATGTATGGGCAGTAACGTATGCTCTCGTAGTTGGCAATCAGATGTTACTTTATGGCAACACTCATGGCAGAACAAATCGTTGCATTCTAGACAACGAGTGGTGGGCATACGTTCTTCACATCGAAAGCAAGTTATAGAAACTGAAGAAGATGTACCTGGCGATCCACTGGAGTTTTCCTCCTTGGAATGGTTTTGGTGATTGTTGTTTGACGAACCGCTGTACTCGCGGCCTATGGGTCCTATGGGGTTCTGGATTGAGCTACTCGAGGGAAGAGCCCAAATGTCATAAGGTATCGTAGAAGACGAGGATGTCGATGCCGCTGACTGTATCCCTGATGGTTTATTCATGTTTTCGAGCAAGTTACAGATGATATGCGACATTCCCAGCGGGTCCTCTTGCTCGCTCGAAGTGTGGCTGGACGCCGTGCCTGACGACGACGTGGTCGGCAGGCTCGCAGCCAATGACTGCGTCATGTTTGCGAAAGACGTCATTGTGACACACAGTTCAAGTCATTAGATCTGCAACAATTGAAATTCTGCGTTAGCTTATTAAACTTTGCTTAGCTTTTTATGTTACGTATTTTATTTATGACGTAAATATGTTATTGATTTAGAATGTTTGATTTATTAATTTTATTATAATGTGATATATACCTACCTAAGTAAAGTAGAGTAAGTTTAGTTTAAGCCTAATGTCTACATGTCTTTATCAAAGGCATTGGACATAACTAAGTTGCTAGTTCATTCATGTTGAAATGTTAATATTATTTAATGTTTTTAACTTTTGATTTCGCATTTTAGGAGCAATTGAGGATCGTCTAAACTTAATTCAAATATTTAAAACAGTGAGAGTACCTACAACTTTATTTATTTAACAGATAGAACGATTTTAGTCAAAATTATCAATAACAAAGGTCGAGAAAATGTAGATGATAGAAAATTATAATTATTTAAAACATAAACTTTGATAAAATTAAATTTTGTTTTGCTTTAATTGTTGGCTAATAGTAAAATTATAGAAAAATGTACTGTAAAATTAATATTGTGACATTAAAAAACAACAATGTTATCAGTATAATAAATTTTATGTTGATCTTTTAAGTAGGTAAACAAAAGTACAAAATTACTTACAAATAATTATTGAAAAAAAAACTAAATTTTAGAAATAACACTGAACATTTTAGAGTCAACCAACTGTCAATTATCATTTACTGGTTCTGGGTGGTGACACTCACTTAATAAAATTAACCAAACTTATAATAAATAAACGGGAACAAGCCCAGCCCGCACCCCTACCCCGCTCACTGTTGCACTGAGCCGTTTCATACGGTGCAGTTTGCGAAAAAAATGTATCCCAAAAACATTTGTGCGCTCCCTACCACTAGCCCTTGTGATTGTAGGTAGTGATCATAGAACGAGACGACACGATCCAAGCGAAAGTGAGTGGGAGAAAGAAGCAAACGCGTCGCATTCCAAAATTTTCCATAATTTAGATAAAAGAGGTTCGCTATGATTAGGGTTGACGCTGACGATCTATCTATTCGTTTGCTGTGTAACGTACAGTAATATTTAAATATTTTAATGTTGCACTAATTGGTTGCAACTATTCAAAACTAGTTTAGTTAAACAATAAAATTGGTGGAAAAATTTTATACGATTTAAACATGATATCCGCTGATATTTTTAAACCCGCCTTCAAAATACCACATTGACTTTATTGACCAACATTTGAATAAATTACGCTGTGGCTAAATTGTCGACACGACCGCTGTGTCATGCATTGTCATTCAGGAAAATATCGCAACACCAGATACGCTACAACAAATTTCATATGAATGTCAACCCTAGCCGGGATGTTAGAATCAGTATTGAGTGGCATAGTTCCGTAGTTCATGAGCATTTGGGGGAGCGGGACACGCGATGGGGTTGGTTGAGGCGTGAACGAGAGGAGTGATGTTTCTAGTAATCGAGATTCTGTATTTCGGGCTGCGTAGCGCGTTGGCAGCACATGTCGCTCGTGACCTTGCGCGGCGAGTGCGCGTGAGGCAGGTCCGGGCCGGCCGCCATCTTGCCGCGCCCCCGCCGGCCGAACCTCATCGTTCAGTTCAGGAGGGTGCCGAAAATCGATGCTACCCTAGCTGCCCTTAGCTACATCCCAGAGGGCGATGCCACGGATAGAACCACTGCTAAGAATTATTATATATATAAATAGATAGTCGCGTGCCAGGCTCCCTCCGTGAGCATTGATTTCTGTCACGCATGCTGTCCCTGAGAGAGAAATTTTAATATTTGTTTAAATAAATTATTAGCAATTTAAACAGTGACGAATATCCCAATTACCAAAGATGTAAAAAACATAAAATAAAAGAGACAACGCGAAATGCAATAACCCCCAAAAACTCTATAAAACATCACAACGCTATACTTGTGTAGACAGTGTAGACTATAAACTTCTCCAAACATTAAATAAAATCCAAACGAAACCTTAAAATAAGTACCTAGTTCAATATGATTGTGTAATGAAGCATTAATAGGGTACGGCATATCAGAAGTGGGATCACTTGCTAATTCTACAATCAAATAAGTTATTTTTAAAAATATCAAAGGGGATGCCCGGTATAGGCTCTAAAATGCACTCAAATGAAATTATGTTGAAAAAAAGATTAAAAAAAATATAATATGTGC